>JABASF010000584.1:0-36999 GCA_019776145.1 Harlomillsia oculata
CAACAATGGTAAAAATATAATTGAAATAAAGTGTGACTGTTTCAACTAAAAAGATGCATTTTAAGCAAGTCTCGTCATTTTCTTGTCAATTCGCAAATCTTAGGCTTAATTTAATATTTAAATTTGGTAATGTTAATTTAATTTGTGAGAGTGTCTGCGGCTGCGTCTGTTTGACCGCAAAAAGTCACTGCCCAGTGCTAATAATTCAATGAAAATGTAATCTTCTTGGATGCCTCCTTTATACGCATGAAATTATTGAAAATATGTTTTTATCTTCTGTACATAAAATCAAATCACTAAAATTGTGTAAATTAGTAACTGCGATACGGTAGTCACTTTAATATTCTGTTTATATGGAAAGGTTTTATAGCTTTTTGATGGCTGATTTAATGCACTCTTTTATTGAATAATAATGGAACTTGTCTCGGTGTCTCAAGCTTTATTTTAGACAACGTAAAGTGTGTTTATTAGGATGTAATACAATTCTTTATTCTTATTCAATATTTCTTTATTACGTTATATAATACTTTACGCTTTTTAGACTATGTTTCATGTTGAGATCAAGTACAAGTCAATATGAGTTATGTCAATGCATTTTTCCAAACTAGACGAACGATCACACCATATAGTCAGTTTAATGTGTTAATTGAACCGTCAATTTAAAAGCACTAGTTTTACTTAGTTAGTACGTTGAATTGGCTTTTGAGTGGCAGCATTTTTCCAAACTAGACGAACGATCACACCATATAGTCAGTTTAATGTGTTAATTGAACCGTCAATTTAAAAGCACTAGTTTTACTTAGTTAGTACGTTGAATTGGCTTGTGAGCCTTTTGAGTGGCATTTTACGATGTAACCATTCTCATTTACTGCATAGACTTAGTATACAATACATATTATAGGATTCCTTATTATGTAATTAGTACCCCCCGAATCGTGTAATGCCACTATAATTTACATTTAAGTGTTGTTAATTGTATTTAGTACTATATCATTTGGCTTTTGGATTGTTTGGGCATTAATTTTCCAGCATTGAGCTTTGAGAGAGTTTTCGTTGTCAGAATAATATAATACTGCATTTAGTCTAAAAGTGATGAGTTTGTGTCTTCGTCAATGAACTTGAACTCGTACAGAAACTTTGATGCCAGAAAACTAACAGAATTGTATTTACTTAACGTTTGTTTGTCGTCCTATATTTAAGATACTTTTTAGTTTTGTATAGTAATAATTATAGTTGAAACGGATGATTTACTTGTTGATATTGTTACATTTTATTTATAGAAGCGCCGTTGCCGGTACTCATGCATTCATTATTTTATTAATGTATAGGTTTCAAATGTGTCATATTAAAATGTAATTAAGTCTTCGGTCTTCATTTGTGGTTGTGATTGCGACTGACTGTAATCACTAATAATCACTGGGCATTAAGCGAGTTGAACAGAAACAAAAAGCATGATGGACTGATGGATGAACTTATCTTTTTATCCGTATTTAATTCTTTTGATTAACCAAAGGTATACCAGCAAACCATAGCTTTATAATGTGTACGATAAAATTATTCATTTTCATTATTAATTGTAATTATAATATAAATAGTCTGCAGATTTGATGCCGTTTTGAGCGAATATTATTATATACTTCATTTCATGTGTGTTTGTAGTCGCTTTATCGTAGAAAGAAAACTTTGTATAACATTCTAGCTATGACATTCGTGCAAATATTATTATACGATTGCCAATTATTAGTAATATAAATGTGCAACAATAAATATAATTTGATTAAAAAGAATGTTTCATACAGTTCTTTTATTTTCAAACATCAGTTTTCATGAATTGGAACAAGCAATAATTTTCCGTCTGGATGAGCATGTCGATTTTTTGATGAAGGAACTAATAGTGCAGAAACGTATGGACAAAAATGCTTTAATCATTTCATTATACTATGACTATGACTGACCGATAAGCAAAAAATAAATTGTAATGGTATGATTTGTGATTTTATGAATGAATGAAATTTTAAATGACTATACATTATTATTTATTATAGTAACGTTAGCAAACAGTTTGAATTTTAATGAGGCAAAATGTCAATTGCTATGTTGTTTGTGACTTTTGTTGCACATTGCCCTGAAACTCTCAGGTAATATGAAAGCATATAATATCATGCTCATACTCTACTCGTGCCTCATTCATGATCATGATGCGATTCTATATTGCAAATTTTGAACAAAAAATAATAACTCGGCATCTTCTGTGCGTAATGTGTGCAACTCAAATGACGTCCTTGACGTACAAATTATAGTTTGACGCTTACCTCATCCTGTTGAAAATCCATGAATTCTCGTCCATTGCTTACAACACTATAGTTTTATATATATTATATTCATCTTTCTGGAGGAAAGGGCAGTGATGCTTCATTCAATTCATATTACTTTATATTAGATTCATTCTGTGTAGATTTCATTGTCTTCTTGTTAGCAGTTGTCGTGTTCTACTATACTTCTTTGACAATTTTAGTACTACGCAATGGAGATCCGATCCATTGTTTTTTTACTAGCTTATATAGTTGCGCTTTGAGTATATTAACAGATTAATATCTTTGTCAATTGTCAATGAAAAAGCCATGATGTTTCCTCAGCGCATGCCAAAATGGTAATGTTCTCGATGTACGCAAATCGATTTTAAATTCATGTATTCCTTGAATTTTTAATTTAAAAAAATAGAGTTCGCTAATGCAAATCAAGTACATTTTTTTAAAAAATGTGTGACCTTTTGTAGTACATTAATCTTGGAAATTGATTTAAAATTACAATTAAATAGTCACTACTGCCCAACTACTACAGTTTGTCATAATCTTTCGATCTTACATCGTCCACATCCTTTGTTACTCACGTCATTCGTAACTTTTAAAAACTTTATCCTTTAAAGAACCGATTACATAGGAATAGTCATTTGCATCTATGAAGGAAAGGATTGAAATTCTATTGTTTTAAATAAAATTAGCTGTTTTGCAATTGTAAACGACTGGTTTTAATAAAGTCTCAAAACTCAAGTCAAGACGATGACTTGAATCGGAGATGCCAGATTAGAAAAATGCAGTGTTTGTGGCATCGGGTTTCGGGATCAGCAATGCATAATGAATTATTTGGTGTCTCGTGCAAAAATGTCCTTCCGAAATTAGGAGCAGCTTGAAAGGCAAAAACAACTTTTGAAGGATGTCGTTCCTATTCATCCAGTCATCCAGGCATCGAGATTTTGTAATTTGTATATTTTCAAAGATAAGAAAACTGTACAAAGGAGAAAACTGCACGAATATGAAAGTCAATGAGGTTGAAGTGACGGTCTCCAAGCATTTCGTATCGCACAATTCAATCACTTACCTTGGCCTCTCAAGAATTTGCATTGTTCATTATTCTTCCAACTGCATTTTGCGCAGATCGATGCCACACAATGCAAAAAAATTGTATTTTTTTAAAACCCAAGTTGATGACGATGGAGAATCAAACCCTTCTTCAGGGTATAAAATGCTCCAGGCACTTTGGCTTTTTTACCCAGTACCTTTACACCGTCAATCAGTCTCGTCTCACTTTGTCTGTTTCGTTTCAAGACATTGAGAATCTTTCTTTTTTTCCACCACCGTCTCTTTTTTTGCACTGAATAAAATTCTCACTTGAACCTCTTCTTTCTATAACCAACAACCCTTCAAGTTTTAATCTCCGTTCAACCCGGTTTTCATCTCAAGTCTTTAAATTTCTTACTTTGCCCCACTCCATCATTCTCGTCTTTTTATTTTTCGTCTTATTTTTCGTCTTCTTCTTTATATCTTCTAAGCTCATTCTATCCTCGTTCTTATTCTTTTTCTTTTTCGTTTTTGTTTACTTCTTCTTCCAGTACTTCTTTTCGTTTCCAGTTTCCAAAAAACCGTAATCTCACTTTCTAAATAGTAACCGTACTTCCCTAAACTATTTTGCTAAACTGTATAATTCATTATATTTCACTTTTATTACTTGACTAACGATGATTTAACAGTTCTTTTTAACGTAGCCGATCGCACAATTTTTCTTACCTTACTCTGTAGTAAACGTATCCTTCATATTCAGGGATTGCATGTTGTAGCTTTTTTGGGCTTCAAGACTTTTTCCTCTTTTCTTCCTATTTGAGTCCTTTAGTCCTTTCCTACAAATCATTCTTTATGAGTAGGGTCCTGTCCTTCATCAAAAAGGTACTCCTAGGGATTCAACTTACCACGTCTCGTGTATTTCGTCGCCGTCGAAAGACCTCACAGAAACGTCGAGATCGCAATCGTCATCGCGATTACGACAGTGACAGCGAGTACGCGAAGGAAGAGACCATAGAAAGCCTAATAGGGGACTGGTAGTTCATCTTGTTCACTCCAAATTTGTACTATACTTGCGAATACAACCAAACCAACATTGTCATTTGTAACGACCTGACAGGCCTAGCAGTGAAGCAGTTGACAATCTGCATCCTGCTAGAAGCCTTAAAACATTTGAGGTAAGAATCCTTACTCTTTCATGCATGCAACAACGTTTCCTTTTTTCTCTATTTTTGCATAATCATAAAACAACCGTATAACCGCAACAAGAAGCTCGAAATCATAGCTTTAAGATTTTTAACCCATGAGATCAGACCTTGAATTTTGGAAAAACAAACAAATTGCTACCACGTACGACTTTTTTTATCGTTTCCAAAAGTACAATAATATTGATTGAAGCGTTATGAATCTTATTCATATAGAATTTTTCATTTTTTGCGTCATTGATATATATATAAATCTTTTGTTAGTCGAAATTGACTTTTCAAAACTATTATTTTTCTGAAATTTAAATCAAATTAATTACTTTGTTTAATCAAAACCGTTGTACGTATGATCATTATTTTTCCTTTTTGCAATCTAATGATGACCTTCAAATGGGCTATATAATATGACCATTTTAGTCAGTTCGCTTCACAATTATAATGCATTTCGTTTGTCATTGCCATTGCCACCTTTTTTGTCAGAGTACGGTTTGTGTTAGCTTAAAATAAGACGATCATGATCATTGTAAGTAATGCGTCGTCGTCGGCTTGTTATTGAAATCTTCCTCTATCCAAATCCAAAGTAATAGGCACTATATATGCATAGTCTTAATGTTTTTTGCTTCATATTTCAATGTATATGATTTGTGACTGTTAGCAATATAATTCGCAACAATCATTCAAACGCCTTGATATTAATTCCGTACAAAGTGCGTCGATAGCCTACGCTCGACCCTTAGTATTAATTTCATAAAGTGGAAAAGGTCACGGCAATGTAATGGTCAATGGTAACCATAATCTATAATACGTAAACTTTCACTAGTACTTGTAATTATTACGTCGTAAACGTCTTCTCAGAAATAATCCAATAAGTAATAACGTAATAAGTACAAAAAAATACATGTATTGTTTAGCAGTACCTTCGTATGTTGCTTGTGCTTGTAACCCGTGCATTGCAATTTTCCCTTACTCATCTTCTTCCTTTGTTTGACCTTCCAATTCATCATAAATGCAAAAGCATCCATTGCTTCCACTTCAGTTCGCATTCAACTTTTGTAGCGTCAGGTAGTTTTAACTTTTAAGTAAGTTGAGAGAATTGTGCAATTGTTTATTCAGTTTAAAAAATCAGTTGTGCAATTTTGGTTTTTTATAATTATTCAGCATTCATTTAAAACCTCATTTAAGTTTTTTTTTGTTTTTCTTATTCAGATTATGAGCGAAATGAGGATCTTTTTCACGGGCGTCGTTATCATTTTTCTGTCCCCTATGATAACAATGGCCCAGGTTCGATTTGAGGGATCAAGAGCAAGAGGTAATGTAAGGACAGCGGAGGGTCGATTGGGACTTTTGGCCACTCAATTAGGTACTTTTGATTACTATACATTTTTATGCTCATTTTGTAATGCTAGAACGTTGAAACATTTTAAAACTCTTTAGAAATTAGCATTATAGTTAGGTATTATGTTAATATACTGACGATGTTTGCAAATTAGGTGTGCAACCGGTACCTGGAGCAAGCAAAGATGAATTCGATGTCCAAGGTGTTACTCTCATCGGTCCAAATGGTCCATCTCCTTCTGTAGGTGAACAGCGTGGTCAATGCCGATGTACCGAAAGAGATTATTGTCAAGCCCCCAATTACTCAGGCGGTAACATCCCAATCATTGGAAATAACCCAAACCAGAATAACTTGCCGGTTATTGGTGGTGGTCCACCAAACGAAGGTTTGAACAGTGGTTTTGCAAATGGACCAGGAGGAGGCTCGAACCCTGCAACGACTGGAAGTGGCGTCATCAACGTTCGTATCGTCAATCGGGTAGTTAAACTAATACATTTTAAAAGACATTTTCAGCTTTTCATTTTATTATAAGGATGATAATGATTTAACAATAATTGAATGTAATTACTTATTTAAAAACTAATGCAAAAATGAAATTTTTTGTATAGCCCCCAATACAATGCTCTCCAAGTCAAGTTTATTGCTGTCCTGGAAATGAGCAGCAATACCCCGGTCCTGGAGCTGGAAGTCCCGGACCAGGGTATGCATCATGTGGATCACGAACTATCATTGATGTCCCAGACTGGAAACCTGAGTATGGCCAGGTAATTTTGTAGTATTGATGATGATCTAATTAATTAATTATTCGACAAATTAAAACTTGTAAATTATTATTTATTAATTATTTTCTTAATTGCTCATTAAATGTGTGGAATACAAAGGCAAAGTTTGGGGCGTACCCTTGCATGTCTGTAATTCTCGGCAAAGAAAATAATTACGTTGGGGCTGGGGCTCTAATCAGTCCATATTACGTTGTCACTGCAGCACATAAAGTCAGCTTCTGGAAGTAAGTTTCAATAGTACATCGTATTTTAATTTTTAATATGCTTATTAGTGATTAGTGAGGAATTGCAGAACAATAATTATAAATTTCATTATTTGTAACAGACCTGGAACTGGTCTGAAGATTCGTTTTGGAGAATGGAACGCCGCTGACGACAACGAACCTTACAAAAACATCGAAATTGACGTGGACCGTGTTGAAATACATCCTCAGTTCAATGAAGAATCGTTGGCTAATGATATTGCCTTGATTCGTTTGTCTCAGCCAGTTGATTTGAATGCATATCCCCATATCAAGGCTGCTTGTTTACCAGAAGAAGGGCGGAAATTTGATGGACAAAGGTATGAGCAAACAGCAAACATCCAATGTGTAACTTTAAATGGACATTTAAAAAATAACTATGACGTCATTGCACTGTTCTAAAATGTTACACAGGTGCTGGGTCGCCGGGTTTGGAAAAGATGCTTTTGGAGGTGGGAAACATCAATTCATTGAGAGGGAAGTCGATCTTCCCATTATCGAAAGCAATGATTGCGAAAATCGTCTTCGTACCACTCGGCTTGGAAAATACTTTGAGTTGGATCGTAAAAGCTTCATTTGCGCTGGTGGAGAAGAAGGCAAAGATGCTTGCACCGTAAGTTTACCCACAAGTGAATAATTTCCGAACCTAATCCTTCCTAATTTGTTTTGAATGAAATTGTATTCAACTGATTTATAATCGCTCACACAGGGTGATGGAGGAGCTCCACTTGTCTGTGAAAATAATGGACGATGGATGCTGACAGGCCTCGTTGCATGGGGCATCGGGTGTGCTGAATATGGAATTCCAGGAGTTTATGTCAATGTTCCTGCTTACTCCAAGTGGATCCAGAATAAAATCTACAACTAAACCATATACTCACAAAACAACCTCAACAAACACAACTTCACATTACGTCATTCCCATAAAAAAAGTCACACTTTGTATTGATTTTCAAAACTACTTTTGCATGTGCTTGTCATCTGCATGAATGTCAATATATAAAGTTTCTGCGAAAAATTCAAGATAATCACATTTTTTTGGCAACTTAATAGTCTTTTTAATTCCATTTACTTTCTACGAAATTAAGCGTCCCACGGAAGTTTAATAAGTTCAATGAAGACATTAAGGAACCAATCTCCGATTCACTCTGCGTTGATTCTACTTTCAAATTTCAAAGGTTGGGTGCTTGGTAATGGTATTTTGATTTCTTTTTTCTACCTTTATCATTCTATTTCATTTTTTTCTCTTTTTATATAGTAGTTGGGAGAACTATTGTACAGTTTTAAACGTTCTTGAATATCTGCTTTATTATTAATCTGTAGCTATTCTTTGATTCTTTATCTCTTTCCTTAGTTGTACATATCGTTTTTCTTTGCCAATAATGATACTCATTTTGTAAATAAGTTTAATATAATATAAGGAATTCAATGGAGATGAAGTTTTCTCTAAAGATCGTCAAAGGCAAAATGTGAGAAGCTTTACCTTTAAAAGGAAAGTACCAAATCAACATTTATCATTTTTGTACATAATTTTGAATTTAGCAAACTTGTACATAACATTAATCACTTTCTGGTCTCAGTACAAAACACATTTAACGGGGGTATAACATTATTGGTAATTATAAAATTAGCTTAATAATTAGCCGTAGACTTAACAAGTTTAAGGTTATGATTTATGAGTTGGGATATAGTCTTGCTAAATTAATACGTAGGCTTTTGTCCTTCTCGTCCAAACAAGATGGTCATTTTGACACCGATTTTGAGACGAGTGACAAAAAAGTAGATGTTAAAGAAATACTAGTTTGCTGCTGTCTTTCATTAGGTATTCGGAAAACCAAAAATCAGAATGGCATCTGAATACTTTATTAGTATACTTCATATATTATTTAGATTATAAGATATAAGATTGCAGGAGTTAATTTTACGATTGGGGAAAAAAGAGACTTTTGACAGTAGCCAATGTAGTATTTTGTAGATGATGGGTTTAGTTCTAATTTTAATTTTTATCATACTTCTTCAAATGTTGCATTCTATCAAACCTCTTCGCTTTAATTGTCTCCGAAACTTATTAAAATTTTGTTTCCACATTGAAACAATTATTGGTTTCCTTACCATTGAATGTTAGTAGTTACGATTATGTAATACTGTCGTAGTAACTCAAAATTGGTGTTTGGTATAATGCTTTCTGTATGAATTACACTAATTGGATTGCTTTATAAAATTAAGAATAAAAAGTAGTGAGTAGATAAAAAATGATAAGGTCTAATCATCGCCATTTTCATTCCTTGTCTTCATGACTTGACTGAGCTAATATTAAAATGAGTGTAGTAACGAGCCAGCGGTGCGGTGTTGGTGCACATCCCGAAAAGAGTACAGAACCTGGAGAAGAATTAGCATTAAAAGTTCATCCAGCACACATTTCATTCGTGGGAACTCTGCTCATTTGTCATTGTCCACCTTCGCCTGAATGAATTTATGAGGGAAATTAAACTGTCTCATTAGCACTGCGGGATGGCCACTATGCAATGCAGAATAGTCAGTCGTACCTCCAAGTCTACTACGATATATTTCTTTGTTTCGTTCATTTCTATCATTGCACCGCATCCCGCTAATACAAAATTGCATCCTTAAATATCACACTAGTATAATTCTCTGCTACTTCAATGTCACTTTGTGGGTAATCTTGAACTTCACCCGACCTTTACTGATTTGCCCAGCTGTTTAAAAAAATAACCTTTTCTACGTTTCCTACTGTTGAAAATTGGAGTTTGAACTAATTATCATTACTATTACACAGGCAGTCATTTGGAAATTCGTTCAAAATATTCAGGATATTCTGAAATTGGCAAAACTTTTATTCACATCGTGACACCAACACATTAAACAATCATGCAATCATACTGCATAATACATAATACTGTATCAATGAAAATTGAAAGAATCAATTATTACTAATGATTTATTTAATGCATAGCCTAATGGGATTTTAAGCTTGACAGATATATTGTAACGCTCTTTCTATGGAGTATTGCATAGAATAGGACTAAATTATCAGTCCACTTTTTACGGAAAAAAAATTGAAAAAAGGGGCCCGGACGGTCATGAAAGATGAAGCAGTTGCATAAGAAGACCTGTGCGTGATTGATAAACGAGATCAAATAACAAAAAGGAAGGAAGGACCATTATTGAAGGAAATCTATTTGGTGTACTAGTGTACTATATAAAAGGTAATATAACACTTTTCGTGTCTCAGGAATCAGGATGCAACCGCCGAACCGTCTGCGTCTGGTGCACTGCAATAATTTATGTGAATTATCTGCCGACATAGTCGTCTTTTTCTTTTTACGGTGTTTTGTGTATGTGTCTCAGCAGATCCACAATTCTTTTTTGTCTAGTTTTTGCTCCTTTTACACTAACTTCTATTCCTTGAATTTGGATTGTGTTCTATGATTCCGTCGCTTGTTGTGGCTATAGGCTACATATACACATTTTGTTTATATCCTCATCCCATATAGTTGTGTTGTTTCGTCGTGTGTCTGTGTATGTGCATGTGCAAATATCGAATGCAAATACATCGGAGTCCCATAGTTCACAAAAAACCACCAAAGCATCCCGACAACTTTCACTTTGTGAACGTAAAGTGGAGAGGAGACGGAGACACGGTTTGTGAAATGGGACCCAAAAGAAACACCCTCGTCGTACAGGGAAAACCCACACGCACACATTCAGGAAAACTCTTGATACTTTTCCTTTCCGAATTGTGCTTTCTTATTCAAACACACGCATTGACAAAAGTTGGAAGGAGCCACAAAAACAAAAGTGTTTCCTTCAAACTTTTATTCTAGAAAACATTTTGCAAGAAAAAATCTCAAACTTGACCTTAGCTTGATTATTGTGACGGGCAACAACAGTGCAACTTCTTGTGTTAATAGTTAGCTAACTAATGCATAATGATTAATGATTAATGATAACGCGCTTTTAACATAGTACTAGCTGTACGCTCACTGATTGCGACACACGAATCTATGAATGACAAGTTCACAACACAGACGGTTGAGGATAAGGTCTTTCCACAGATTATGTATACATTCTAACTCCATTGATGCTCCATTTAGTAATCCACTTTGCATTACAAATCCAAGCTTTGACTTTACAAATACTGTACAATGAAGTAGGTCATTCCGTCATTTGCGATGAGTTGTGTCGTTGTGTGTAACCAAATGTCTGAGGTAAGTCAGTGTCTTTAGAAGATGTAAACCACGGTTGAAAACGATAGAATGATGAATTCTTGGAAGGTCCCTTTGCATAAATTCCTGAGTCTTCTATATAAGTTACAGTACAGTAGAAGTACCATTAGATTGATACAGAAGTTTCAATAACAAGCAGGAAAGTTGGTTCTTCAGACTTCAGAGGAGATGTAATAAAATTGGTGTTGGAATGTATCGGAGGTCATTTGATGTGAGTCATTTAACACTACAATGCAATGTAATGTTATGTTAGTCATTGAATCCACTCATGTTGTAAGTGCTTACATACCTTTTGATTCAGTGTAGCAATGGCACGTGTGTGTGTGAGGTAGTGGTAGTGGAGATATTTTTTGGTTGTCACGTTGTTCTTTTGAAACAGCTAAGGATTTCTGAGTTTTCCCCTTTTTCGTAATGTTGAGAACATTGGAATGGAACTATGGAACGGCTTGGTATGATATGTGGGTGCACTGTGCCCCACACACTTGTACATGGTGAACAGCTTCGTCGACGTCCGTTTGTTGTCTAAAATAAAGGATTGACTCTTCTGTGCGAGAAGTAGTCTTCAGGGACAGATTTCTTTGAGCCGCCAGACCATTGAGGGTGATAGCATGACGTTTTGAAAGACACATGGAGTTAATTCCATGAACTTGTGTCTCCCTTGCACTTTTCATGATTCCAGTATCCAGAGTGTGCTAGTGCAAAGGAGACGAAGAGTAGGAAAAAAGCAACTTTCCAGTTTTCAAAGTCACTTTGGTTGCTGCGGCTCATTTCTTCGTGTCTGTGTTCTTTGCGTTTACTGTAGTACGCTATATAACAATTTTTCCAACTTATTTCATCTGTCTTTTGGCTCTTTCGTCTTTGCTTTCCTCCTTTTTGGTCGTCTTCCTTTTGGCATTTCGTAAACTCTGGGAAAGCTTCATAGTAGAATTTCGGAAGGCTCTTTATTCTTGCACTCCTCTTTTGTCTAAAAGGGAAAATAAAATGCAGGGATGCTTTAGTGCAACTTCGAATGACCTGTGTGTTGACCCGTGCACTCGTACAGAAGAGCCAGGAAAAAGATACTTTTACCACAAGAAGGAAAGGTCTCGAAACCACAAAATCCTCAAGCAGGAAACACATGAATGGACCTATGCACCGTTCGTGTTGAGTTGTGAGTGCGTATTAGAAGAAAGCTGCTTTGTCTTACTTTCTCTATCTCTCATGACCAACACGGATGCACTCAAGAGTTCATCATCATAGACTCCTATCCTCAGTCAGTAGATTCTTCAGCTTGTCTTTCTTCTTCTTCCCCTCAACTCACAAGATCCAGTAGAACAATGCATTATAATTGCATGAATAATACAACTTGATGGTGAAAGGCGGGAGTGATTTATTCTTGGATGAGCGCATCTGCCCCTGCCCTCACAAGATTAAGTGCGTTAGGGCAACTACGAAGTGGTTACACGTTTGAAATCGCCGAGACTTCTCCTGACTTGACTTACACTTACACTTACACCTAATCCCTTCTTCATCTCCCATCTTTCTCTACGCAGTGGTCACACCTGCATTCTTGCATTCATTTTAACCTTTTTCTTCAACCTGCATTAAGAATGGCTTTTCAGTGAAATCTGATATTTCAACTTGAAAGTTCCTCGTTTTTAAAACTATAATACTTATTTCTTTAACAGATAATGATTAGCGATAATGATAATGATAATGACAATGACAATGATAATGACGATGATGATTATGATGATGAGGCAAGATTTATATTTGGAATCCCCAAGAATTAGTTAGTGCATGGCATGTGTCTTGTCGGTATTTTTCTTTTTAGAACAAAGAGAATCTAGCATGAGTGGGTTGTTGGCAGTTGGAACAAAGTAATGACCGGGAATGAGAAGGAAGGTTGAATAAGACAGGTTTTTTTGTTCAGGTTACTGAAATTGTGCAGAATGTCCAAGTAAGGGGACTCGGTTGGTGGTTGACCATACACGGACTGATCCATATTGCGTGCTCCCCACGCCAATGACTTGCCTACATCTTTTATTCTTCTATTGTGTGCAGTGTATCAACTTGAGAAGTCTCTCCAGTAAAAATAAAAATGCTTAAAGGTGTCACGAATTCCCTCAATAAGTACAAAAAGTGCATTAAGGTTATATCGTTATTGTTCTCAAATGGACAAGACCTCTGTGCTGCAAAGCAGTTTGAACCATAACTTTTTTGTCAAAAAAGTTCAATAATGGATCAGGTTTCATCATAAAAGTTGTCACCATCGGCAAATAATTCTCTTATATTATTCATAGTAGCTATAGACCTTGACCATGCAATGCACTCGTACAGTGCATTCATAATAATGAAAACCAGCCTGTAAAACTGGTGGTTGCATCAAAGAAAAACATCTTTTACAAAACATATTTTCCCCAAACTTTTTTTGGGTGAAAAATGAAATTCTCTTTACTCAAAATGTGACCACAAAGGATTAAAGGGAAACGAGAGAAAGAAAGTGCATGATATGATCATGAGTGCCAGAAGCAATTGAGAAGAGGTGATTTAAGCCCATTTAGGACACTCATATATAGCAGAATGAATGGAAAGAATGAATGGGGTGCGTAAATGCTTGACTATTTTTCAACTGTCGTCACATCTCTGAGAGTGGCACACGAGTAATACGTAACTTCCGGAGGATGGTGTGTCATGTCGTTTGTGAAATTGTCCCCAGGTAATTGATAAAGTGCTCATAGCGACTACTACTCCGCATTTCCACACTCTCTCAGTCATGAAAAAAGGAAGAGAAGCAGAAAAATACCGTGAAAAAAAGACTCTCAGCCATTTAACTCATGTTGCCCTTCATCATTTTGTCATTTGACAAGTCAGCCACCCACTCACTCAATCCTGTCTTTTACAACCAGTTTCGACTTCCACTTCCGATTTCTACTCGTAGTCCTAGTATAAGTATAACGTCTGCTTTCTTTTCCTCTTCCATTTTCTTTCTTCTCGTGTTTTGCCATGTTCCAATAAATCCAGTTTCCCATGATGTAATACTTTCTTCCATTACGTAGTAATTGCTTACAATTTATCCGTTTTTAGTAGCTTTTTGTTTAAAGCTATCTCAAAAAGCATTAAATTATGATTAACTTATACATAGTTTCCATTGAGAATCCATAAAAATGTTTAGATTACGGCCGTATATAGTATTAAATTCACCTTCTGCTTGATCCTAATATTGTTTCAGTATAATATAGAAACTTGTAAAAGTATTATAGAACGGTCCATGGTCGCACAGTCGTACGGGACATTGAACACGGCGCATTTCCACATTTCCTCATGATTTGAGATGAAAGGAAATCTGGTATTTGGGTGAATTCAACTGGCACATGTTTTTGTGATGTTCATTGATCCTACAAAAACGTTGTCGTCCAATTAACTCACTCGGTGAGATTTTGAAGGTTTTCACGAAAGTCTCTACATGGAGCACATTGTGATACACATAAAATATACAGCAGAATACAAAAAATAATGTAATTGAGCAATATTCGTTCTGTAAATTTAATATAATCGTAAATATACGAAATGAAATAATGTTTTGTAGTAAAAATAACGTTTTAATATTCAACTTTCTCATTCAGAATGATGCATAAAAAATTAATGGGAGAGTTATATTCCTTCAGTCCGTGAGATTACATAACCATAAATCACGTTGTAACCGTTTCAGTCTGACAAAAGCTGTAGCAAAAGATTTCGGCAATTAAATTGCTACGGACGTGGCACACACGTGTATTTGTAACAATGCATGGTGCTTAGAGTTGTACAGTTGTACAGCATAAACAGCATTTCGGTTGGTATATAAGTAATGCTTACTTTTGCATTCACTGTGAATTTGTGTAAAAAGAAGTTCAACTGAATAATGGGGAACTGAGCTATATATAAAGCACACACGAATGAGAAAAAGGTTGAAACCTTGAAAGGAAAGAAATAGAAAGCTGAGGACGACTTACTAAGCCAAATCCTGAAAATCACAAAATATCCTGAAAGGCCCAAATCCACCCTCTTTTGAAGGAAGGATGAGTGGAGCAAATTGGAGTCAAAGTATAAGGGAAAAAAATTATTATTTTTTTCGTTCTAGGATTTTTTTATAGAAAACAGGTGTGCAAAGGGGGTAATACATTAGTTGGTCGACGAGGGACCAGATGACAGAACGAAGTGGGAAAGACTCTTGTCTCCTTGCCGTCATATTTCATCGTTTCTTGGCACTCGACGAGGAGAAAGAGTCCCTAGTCTGATTTATGCTGACGGCCTTGCAGCACTTTCTCCAGTCAACGCACGTAAAGGCGATGAAACGTGGAAGACAGACTGACAAAAGCGAAATTCCGCTCATTTCACCCAAGAGTCAAACCACTTTACTTACCATAGTGCCACATACACAAGTCCACAAAAGCAGAGACGCTTCTGAGTGAGAAGAGACAGACGAGTCGACCACATTTTCCTTCGATGATGATAAAAAGTCTTGTTCCCTTTTGTGAAAACGGCTCGTAAAGAAAAGACCCGAACAAAACGGAGAAAAAAGGAATGCACGCCAACGTCATTCAAACCATCGTAACGAGAATGACAGAAATGGTCTGTCGTTTTCGTTTTCACCTGATATTTATTTCCGTATCTTCGTTTCCCGCATGAAAATTCACATGCACAACCGATCCTAAAGCATTGTTGACGTTGACCCTTTAGCTTTGAGTTCTTTTCTCATGGTCATATCCATGCATCGCTACTCCCAAAATATCATCATACAACTTACGTTGCGTCATACGATGTCAGATTGTGGTCTTTTACTATTATATATAAATAAACTATTTAGGATTGTTCTCCGAAATCCATTCGTTTCTGTTTTATTTCTCAAGTTTAATACAATTTACGTTTGACAGTTTCGCTTCTTATTTGAACACTTCGTTTACTTTTACAAGTTATGGGTTACAAAATACTCGTTCAGATGACAGCAACCTGTTAGAAAAACCTCGTTCTTCTCCGCCCCTTTAACTCGTCGAGAAAATTACTCTCATTCGAATTTCACAAACGCATTGTGGAACACATAAAAGAAGTGCTCTTCTCCAGGCAATGGAAGAGGGATTCGACAAATCACTGTCACCTCACTTGTATTGACTCAAATTCTTGGTTTGCAGTGCATTTCTTTGTCTTTCACACTACAGTAGAAGTCATCTTCTACTTAAATGTTGACAGCACCTAAAGAAAAGAGTTGCATGGAATTTTTTGGGCTTAGTGAAAACCTGAAAACAGGTGAATAAGGTCTTTCTATCGAAGAAATGAAATATTGGAACGTGATTTGTGAGTTTGTACAAATACTGCAAGTAAAGTAGGATGAATTCAGAAGCTTAGGAGACTAGTGCCAGAAGAATTGGATAGAAAGCAAAAGCCGGCATGGCACAAGAAGGCAAAAGTCCTTAAGGATGAGGCATGCCGTTGCCGGGAAATACCCATCAGTTTTAGTGCTCAGAAAGCACACATCACTCGGCGCACGCAGAACAGAGCAGAATTTCCACAGAAGCATTGGATCCTCTTTGTTGAGCTCTCCGCTTTCCACTTGAGACGACGGTTTGCATGGGCCTATGTCATAGAGAAAGTAGCGTCGCTGGGTTGCACACCAAGTCCGGGAATGCTCTTCTCATTTAACATTCCATGACTCTCACATTCCCCAGTTGGATGAGGACAGAAAGCCTGAGCAACTGGACAGAGTTGTTCCATGGCTGGACGTCGCTCTCAATTGTTCTAGTCTTAGTCCTACTAAAGTGGCAGTAGTTTGGTGACAAAGAATGGGGTCGAATGGTCCCACGACCAATAAATCGTCCAAATCCTGGCGTAGTGCGGGACGAGTCAAGAGCTGCATGAGAACATTTCTGGCTCATCTCTTCTCGCACATTGGTTTATGTTTGCTCATTGTTGGCTATGCCATTGTTGGAGCTGCGCTTTTTGAATGGCTTGAGTCCCAGCATGAAATTGAGCAACGGGACCACAAACATCGTAATTGGACAGCTACTTTTCAACAAATTCGACAACAGTACGTCGATGAACTCTGGAATATCACAGGTTCGTATTGTTTCACACTCTTACTCCTACACAAATCCTTAATGTCTTAATCCCCTTATTTTCAATGCTTATATAGTTAATGGGGAAAAACTAGTTCACAATTCTTTCTAGCCTTTTCGCCATACAAAAAGCGGTTTCAATTTAAATCCAAAATATCGTACTATATGAGAACGATCTCAAGACCGTAGATCTATATTCTTCCGTAGGGAGCATTAGGAAACCTCCTGTGGGGTATGTATATTTATTTATGGTAAGAAAGTCATTAGTTCAACAAGGCAGGGCCTTGTACGTAATCAGACTTATAATTGCACACACCTTGAGAGAGAAATGAGACGTTGGATTCTCCATTTGGAGGACCAGATAAAGTACTACATGGCGGATTGTCTCTTGTGTTCTTCTCAGCGGGTGCACAATCTTCCATTAGACACCATTAAATTACACAAGATTGCACTAGACTTGCAAAACAGTTTTGTTAATAGGGATGCTGTGCTAATACTATAGTTCATATATAGGCTCCCTTGTACAGAGATTATGCAGCAGGCTATGTGTGTTTCTGTGTAGTACTGAGCATGGATTTCAAACGAGTGTAAGAAAGTAGTGCCAATAATGATCATGACTTCGTGGTGAGTAGTCACGCTCGTTTGTTTTGTGGTACAGCTAGTTACACATTCCATAGGAATTTCTTGTTGGTTGACTTACGCTTTTGGGACATTGTATTTCGGGAGCCTAGGCCTTTTGGGGAGATAAACGAGGAAGTCAGAGGAGAGCAATGCAATGGGATTGGCTTATGTATTGCAGTCCTTTGATTGGTAAATGATTCATCTTCAATTTGTCTACCTGCACGTATAGATTTGTCAAGGAAATGTCGTACATGGCTCAAGGGGCCTGTAATGAAGATTTCAGTGTCAATAGATTGGTGGAAAGCTTTCTTCCTGAGCCCGCTTTGCGAAAAGCAGAACGGTCGGAGTGGAGAGACAGACATTGGCTTTCTCCGTTTCGTAGTAGTCCACAATGGAGTTTGGTAGAGTACACATTGAAAATAGAGAGAGAGACTGAAGGCTGTGCATATAATAGTTTTCGGATAGACAGGAGAAAGCGAGACTAGTACAAATGTGTACAAGTCAACAAAGTCTTATGTGCTCAATGCATAGGGGAAAGTCTTGTTTGGACTGTCTGAGGCAGTTTTGCTTCTTGTGCCTTTACGTCCTCCGTGTTCCTTTCGGTTTTTTGCGGAGAGCAAGAAAAGGATTGAGTGCGAAGGAAGAACGATCCAAGAAAGGAAGGGGACTGTGAGTTTGCTTCGTCCCTAGGGTTTTTCACAGACATCAATCTCACACACAAATCAATGTCTAGAAGATCCATCGTTCCTTCGACTTCCTCAGATGAGGATTTAATCACCAGGAAGGAGAAGGCTGCTAAAGTTTGTGACGGAGAGGGTCCATGCTGCCCTTTACCCTGAAAAACGTGAAACGTGTGCTTTTTGACAAGAAGCAGAAAATACTTTTGCGGAAGAAAAATGTTGTTTGTGGTGGACATAAGTGCGTTATGGCGTGATCTTGCGATAATTTCCTTTATGGATTTGATGGGACAACTTGAGGGTTGAATTAGGATGTGACACACTACAAGACGACGACAACCACGCATGGGATACGACGACATAAACTATTTTCACGTCTAGTCCTCCTTACTCTCATATAATACTAATATACGTCGCACTACACATTTTGGTGCCGTTCCTTCTAGCTGCACCAGCAGCAGTAGTGCACAGCTTATTTCTTTCACGGACAAAGAACTTTCCAGACTCTGAAGAAGCTGAATGAATGCCGGTTCCTCCTGCATGCAGACTGCAGTACAGATATCTAACTATACTGCTTTCCGTGCATACTATGCAATGTCCTGTGTATTATATGCCATCGGCTCTTTTGCATTGGAGAGACGAGCTGTACTTATCAGGTCGACTTGATCTTTTCCTCGATGGATGATGAGTAGAGTCCCAACGAGAGCTTGACTGAATGGAGACGCGTGCGAGGCTATGAGAAAGAATACTTGCTTGAAAGCAACTCTTTCTTAGTCCTCGAGACACACCAACACCCCGGAATCCTGCAAAGAAAGTAGAGAAAATGCTTCTCTCTCCCTCGCTCTCGATTCCCTTTCTTTTTTTCACTGAGCTCCTTGCATCATCATATGAGTTCAAAGTATAAGATCACTTCTCATTGCTTTTCCCGTTTCTCTTGAAGCCAAATACACATTTAGTATACTTTCTAGTGCACCACCGCCACGTACACCGAAAGGTGTGTGCGGTGTGCATTCCTTTTTCACTACTCTATTGAGAAAAGAGGAAGAAGTCGATCCTTGTGGCAGGAGACTTAATTGGCTTTTCTTTTGTGGTAAGTGGCAGCTATTCGTGCAAACTTTGCAAGAGGCCAAACTGCTATCAGACTCTATTAGAAAAGTCTAGGTTAAGTCAACGTAAACTGCTTCGTATTTTTTTCTACTTGCCAACTCAAATTCTGCTACTTATTTAAGTCATTTTCATACTATACAATTCTGATTGTGCATCGTTTCGAAATTTACTTTAGCATTGGAACATTTAAGCCGAAAAGTGAAAGAAAAAATTGATTTCTATGCAGTCCATTACACTTCAACAGTCTTCACTCAAAAAAAATTCTCCATATGCCAAATTGCGGGCTAAAGAACACATTTTCTCATGATTTCTTTCAATGACATTCGTAAGTATTGAGATGTAGAAACGTTGTCAACTGAAGGAGACAGCAGACGGTGATTTGTCCTCCGGTGCTGTGTTGTGTGTGACGCAAAGCTTACCAAAAAAATCCATGCTATGGGAATATAACTGTGCAAAAATAAAGTCCAATTTGTTTCCCCAAGAATGTTCATTGATATATAATAGAAACTTGCTATCTTTCTTATACAGAATCGAGAGAAAATATGGAAGATGTTGCACATTGAGAGAAAGAGAAAAGAAGACAGACTCAAGTGGGTCGAAAGCATAAATTGCCCTTCTTTTATTCGGTTGCCCGTCTCATAACCATTACAATATCATTCTTTCTCTTTTCTCACTCTTCTTCGTGTTCGGTTCTACAGTCTTCCCCACTCAACACAACAACTTTAGTACATACGGAAGAAATAGAGGAACTCTTGGTAAAGTATATAAAGAAATCTTTTCGTGTTACACTTTCAGCGAGTCGTCCGCACTTTCTCTTCTTCGCTCAAGATTTCGCTTTATATGCTCATTGCCCATGGTTACACAAAACGAAGAGATCACATGTACCGGGTGATTTCCTTGGTTTCTTCGAATTATATACTGAAGCACTTGAACATTTGCTGTGAAGAGTGCATCTTATAGCATTATAGCATACGTCATAAACTTACAATTCTGTGCATTTGTTTCTCCAGGAAATTCCAAAACCCTCAAGACAAATGGGCAAATTTGAGTAGGGTGCCATTTATAAACTTCCATACTATAGTATTTTGCGTACACGGACTGTGTCAACACCATGCACGTGATATTTATTGAAATGGATACTTTTATTATATGAATTTACATTTTCTTCCAAAAGTTGGACGCCTTGAATGAAAATGCCATTAAAACAATAAAGAAGCATTTGGAAAGTGTCACAGAAATGAGTTATTCTATAAAATCTCCAAGTGCATTCTATAGTAGAGTACTAATAGTGAAGTATTAGACTTATGAAATGAGCAGGAGGGTGGAATGTCATACTCGAGAAGGTAGGAAGATGCAACATTGAAGAAAACGTGTGAGGGGCGTTTGAAGACGGTGGTGGTGGTAGGACAGGAAAGTGTTTAGAATGAGAAAGCAACGATGTGTGACTTGGACAGACGAAAACGACCAAAGTTTTGTCCCTCTCCAGGGGTCTCCTTACGCGCCCATTAATGGGGCTGAACTAGAGACAGGTGGAAACTATAGGAAAGCTATATGGAAGTGCTATAAAAAGTTGAAAATGATAAAAATGTAGTTTTTGGAGGGATTGAGATTGAGACTTTTCTCGTCGGGATCAAAACTGTGACTTTTAGCACAAGAGGAATCAATCTCCCTCTACAGTGACACTGAATAAATAATTCGTCCCGATTTCCATAAATTAACCCCCACTAATGGATGTAAGCGGATCCATTGCACCCATGCAAATCCCTCTCGACCGGATATCCATGTCACATCTGTTGACTGCATGGGGCCTCTTTACAGAATATTTACCAAACATCAGAGAAAAGGACTCTGAACAAGGAGAGAGGAGCAAAGTTGTTTTCGGTGTATGCACAATGTTCCTTCTTCTCATGTAGACATGCTTGGCATCTTTGCTTCTTCACTCTTGCTGCTCCCAATTTCCTTCTCCATTCGTTGGTATTGTGCATCTGGAGCATTTTCGACTTTCCGTATGTGTATGTCTACTGAAAAGGTCTTTTTTGGATCTCTCCTGCAAACTACACTTTACAGAATCCCTCATTATGGTTCCTATTGACTTTCTCTTCACTTTCTCCAGGCCGCAAAGAATGCAAACAAGATGCCAATCAATGGCCATGGCCACGAGACGACTTATATGCCCTCGTCGTCGGACTGTATTTCAGCCTGCTAGTCCTATATAAACACATAGTTGGTTTGTCCGTTTTTCTTCGACGTCTAGGCCCATACATAACCTAACAACTCATTCTTCCGAATACCTCGCGTCACAAGTCACAGCCTTCATCTGTTTAACTTCTATTTTTAACTCCTGTACCAGAATCTTGTTTCCCAATTTGCATTTGTTTGACATATTGCATTTTTTTGTTTTTTTTTTTGCAGATCAATTCAACGTGTTGTACCAACCCAATTGGACGTTAGCTGTGGACTTAGAGCTTCGCAAATTTGAAACCATAGTTGCTGCGGCTGCAAAAAAGGATGGTTACGACATTCGCAGTTCGGAAACTGAGAGACAGTGGTCTTTCAGTGGAGCTCTCCTTTATTCTGTCAGCATCATCACTACAATTGGTAAGCCACCACGGAAACAGGATTAAGTTTTCCTATTGTCTCGGTACTATCTGAACATATAATATGGAAAATCGCTCATTTCGTGACTTAATACTATGCAAAATAAGCTGTGACAGCGTCTTAGCTCCAATACACCCATTAAGTGATCCTCGACAACAACTGGCATGTGTGTATCGTATGTGTTGTAGTGTACAGTCAGTACAGTGCAGTCCACAGTTCATCCTAAGGGCTTTTCTGTGGTCTTGTTGTCTCTTTTAAACTGGTTTTAGACGAACACGTCGCAAAGGGCTTTTTCGGTTTTAAGCATTGTGTTATTATGGGGACTGGTTTGAAATGGGATGAGTGAAACCATTAGACTGGCAAGAACTAGTCTGCCTGTTATTGCCCCATTACACGCTTCTCGGGGTTGTCCTCATGTTCTATCTCATATTATATTCGTCCTGTTGAATGCTAATGGAGATTCGTTCTGCTCACACAGGAAACAGAGGAACAAGCTGCTTATCTTCTCTTCCCTTTCTTCCCATCTTTTCTTTACCCTTTTGTTCTCCTCGACAAAATTCCATTCCAAATTTGAATATTATATATAACGTTTTACGCCTTCTTTACTTTTACTACTCGAATGCAATATTACTATATATTAAAGCTCATTCAAATATAATATTCAAATCATAAAATGTAAAGCTTTGCCGTTTGATTTGCATGTCAACACATTTTGGTAGACTCCAGCATTCAATTCTCTTCTCTTCAACTGTATACCCAAACATGCAAAGTTGTCGCACTCTCCATTACAAATTAGTTAGTGTTTATTTCTAGTTCTCCTACACTACAAAAGGCTCAAAGTGGTAATTCCTTTATTAAGTCATAAATCACAAGGTCAACGTACCATGAAAGTAACATTCTTGTATTTCCTGTCGCATCTCATGTAACATTGCATGAAATAAACAGTTAGAATTGTAAAATTGAACTTAATTTGTTCAAACGTAGTGACCCGAATTTTTATTCGACGGGACGAAAACAATGAATCATAAAAGGAGAAAGGAATAAGGAAGTAAGGAAGTGCAGCTTTGTTGTTTCTAGTCATTCTTGACAGTTTGCCCTATTTGGCAACCAAAAATAGCACAATTTTTAAAGTTAAATTCCATGCCATCTCTATCAGTCATATGCGGAGAGCTAATGGAAATCATACTTATATTATCACAGCCTGCAAATTCCTTTGCGTGAGTTCCAAGATAGCGTAGTAGACGATGGCATATAAAGTGTAAATTGTGTAGATTTGGATCACGGAATGATGCTGTATAAAAGTAGATTTCAATGAAAAGTATATATAATAAGATTCTAGTGTGTGCGAGAAGACAGAAAACGGAGAGATGATTTATTGGCATGATGAATCTTATGAAAGTATTTGAGTGGCTATGGCTATCCAAGCAATGAATGGCATCGGCCATGGACGACATGAAGCGTTGACAGTTGGCTCAAATTCTGAGAAAATGGTAGTATTAAGTCTGTTGGTATTCCGTTAAAGAACTGGAGTCTTGCAGTATTATTTCTTAGTATTAACTGTACGTACTATAGTGAGGTTTTCTCCGAATCGTAGCGTCGTGGCAGTCGAGAAGGCTCATGAAGTTGCATCCGGTCCCAAAGCGGAGACAGAGAGAGAGAGAGTCATTAGCACATTGGAAGAGGAAGAGAGTCGAGTCGCATTCGACAGACATTTTCTCTCCATTCCCATCATTTTCGGTCGTCTAAAGACGACTTCCCCTCCGTTAGCTTTTTCCCAAAGGACTCCAAATCGAAGACGAGGGAAGATAAGATATACAGGTCGAGTTTAGGTTGAGATGTGGGTCATTTGGTAAATCTGTGGGGAGAAACCAAATGAGATCCGACCTTATCGTATCCACTTTATAGGCCACTGCATTCCGAATACGTTTCTGTCTTGTTGTCTTGTATCTCTGCTGCATTTATTGCATGCTACGTCAGTACTCACTTAATGATTGAAGAGATTGCCGTATGTTTTAAATTCTCATATAATATTTTTCATAAACTGCCGGTGGCTTTTTCATTTATACATTTCAAAAAACATTACTTACGATTACTTATTGTAGTAATTACAGTAGCTCATATATGTGGACAGAAGCTGGACGACTAATCTTAGAAATTCGTATATATTGGAGTAATAAAAAGGAATTGATGAGACATTTATACACGGAAGAAGGATAGAAATGGACACATTATTTAAGGAGGGAAGAGTGAGAAAAGCTGGATGGAAAATATTATTGTCTTAATAATGAGAGGAAAGTTTGGCAAATGATTTGGTTGTACTTAAAGTTTTAGGGGGTAGGGAAGACTTTGGCATATTGATGTCTTAGTACAATCTAGAATATTGCCGAAAATTGTGACATGGTTTTCATTAGCTAAAGAATCCGTAAGTTTGGGTTTGAGCAAGAATAAGGAACCTTTTGTCATCCTCGGAGGCGAGGAAGACATGAATGTTTAGACCTAGCTTTGGTGAAAAGAACGACAGGCGGCCTCACTAATTTGTCCAAGAAGCAATCAAGTTGCGTTCTATCCAACAGGGAAATCCCATGAAGACTTGAGGAAAGTTTTTGGAGCTTTTCGGTTCACTCTCCAAGGTGGCATGTGGCATTATTATCCACACAGTAACCAAGTGAGTCAATGCTAAGATGAAGAGTAAATGGTGCGCCCATCCTGGAGACATTTAAGGCCTAAAAATAGTGTGTGGACTCATAGATAATGCTCGTAATGACACGACGTGGGAAATGAGCGAAGCTGCGAATGAGAATTTAGGAGAGTCCATGAAAAGTTGCACAGTCCGAGTTCAGACTCAGAGAGCCTCTTTCTCCCATTCGGCATTCTGGCTCTTCTCCTGTGCAAAAATAAAGCGCCCCAACAAGGAAACTACCATGGGATTTCAACCTAAGTTACTATACTATACCATGTTGCACCCTTCGTCTTCCTCTTCCATGTTCCATGTTCCATTTCAAACACTTCAAGATACTCAGTGTGCAACTCTCATAAGAGTAATAATGTTCAATACTTTGCCCTTGACAAGATGAAGTGCCCAGTCCCCTTCTGCAGCGGATGGATGAAATATCCTTAAACACATACTTTACTCTTTCTCTATCTTCTCTACTACACAATATATACGTATTTCCAAATTTTGAAAAAGTTACTGTATGTAAGTAAACTATAGAGCTTAGTGTAGCTTGTAACTGTGAAATGTAAAATATCACGTAACGTACCACTTGTGCAGTATCTGACCTAAAATAACGAACTCGTCGTCTGTTTGGACACTTTTTATTTTTACTAATAGGCCGGCAAAGCTTTCAAGTCAGAGATCGTATAAAACAAGTAAATTAATACCTACTACTACTATATATACTATATATACTATATATACTACAGGAAAAGTTACAAATAAATACTACTCAAGTGGGCTTGAGTAAAAACTTTCTCTTATTGTGTTTGTGTCCACTTGTGTTTCTATCACTCAATGACTGACTGTTCCGTAATGGAAGGAGAAGCGTATTTAGTTGTAAAGGAGCAGGTTAAACTATACTCGTCAAAAAGTTAGCGAAACGAAGAGAAAAGGACAAAGGTTTTTAAATTAGTGACATTGTCCGTTGATGCAAAAATTGTATACACAAAGCGTGAGGGACAGAAAAGCAGGAGTTTCCCTTTTATTTCTTGCATTATTTCAAAGCCACGGAAAAGGAAAATGCCACAGAGACCAAACCACATTACAATGCCTACATTCTTTTTCGAATACTTTTTCTTCCTCTTGTGTTCCACTTTCCACTTGCTGGTTAATGCGACAATGTAAATCTAAAAAGACAAGAGTCTGCAACCCATCTCACTTGTATCTTGTATGCCACCAGCTTCTGCTACATTGTATTACAATATTACCAGTACATTTCAGCTACGGTAGCACTATTACTTAGGTAGCTGTTATGGTATTTATACGTATATAGTAAGATCATGATCCGGGATTCATTTGGTACTGCTTTCGGACTTTTACAATATTACTAGGCTATAGCTTCCCCTCTAACCCCAAATTAACCCATGAATTGAAGAAGTACTCTTTATAGACTTTACGAGGAATCACATTCGTCTTTAAGGTTCACACGACTAAACTGAAAGAATACAACAAGTTAGTATTAGATTCTGTACGTATATGTATATCGGATAATGTGAAAAAATGTCAACCAACTCAATTTTGAATGCATGCTGCATGGATATTGGATATGAGAAAAGTGGAGTTGGTTTTTCTTCATGGACAGAAGGAAAAGTGGCACAATCATCTTCTCGGAATTCAACTTTGATGCACGTTGTTGGTTATTCGGCTGTACGCCGATTTGCACGGAATGTGCAATAGTATGACTGTGACTGTTGTTGTATACGCTAGTCAGCGTGTGTCACAAGGGACGAGAATGACGTGACTAAGATTTTCCTAGAGTTCGTGTTGACTTAAAAGGTTGAATGTAATAATAAGACATCATAACATGAAATATTATATTATAACACCGAAAGCGAATGCTATATGTATACAAGCGTACTAGTTACAAGTTACTACGTTCTATGTGGTAACATTTTATAACATAACATCATCCGGCATAAATTCTGTAGTGCACGTCATGTGAAGTTTGGTTTCTTTATAATAAGTGGGAATGAGTACCTGCTCTACGTGTAACTGAATTACGAACGTGGTAATTGACTCTGGAGTTGGCAGAGATGTCCAAAGTGGAACAGATATGTGGGAGGGAAACAACATGTCCATTTGGCTTCTGTGGTGAAAGTGGTAGTGGCACCCGTGCTCGGTATTGTCACCGTAGCTTCGTTCCATAGGTCAATCCAAATAATGCTCACGTTGCTCGAATGCTCTATCGACAAGAGAAAGAGAGTGTCCTCGTGAACTTTGAGGGATGTGAAAATGTCAGGAAATATCAGTTTGAACGAAGAGAAAGTGAGAGTGAGATTGAGTATGAAGTATGTTACACTATTAGATAACTAGTTACTACATTCATTCATTCACATAACACAATTATACTCCATATTATGTATAAGGTAAGTGGGTATACGAAATTGTTATACCTAAACCAAAGTGAAAAGGCATATTGGTCGCTGTCGTTTGCGTCATGTCATGTCATCTTTGACAGTCTTTCATTGTAAGACAATATAGTTATAGAAGATGGAATTTGTTGCTATATACTTGTTACTAGTATCACATACGTATATACTGGTAGAAAATGAGACAACTAATTTAATGGAGGATGGATAGCATAGAAAAGGGAAGTTAGAAGCTGAGTGATCCGTATCAATGGTATCATCAAGACCCAAGCTTGCTCATGGCCCAAGAGCAGATTTCATTTACCAACACCATCATTCCAGGCTAATCAATTCGCCCTTCTTCACGCTCCTTTTCTTCTTTAATACTACACACTACACTACACTGTAGTAAGCTACTCAGTGCTTGTTTACACTTGAGTTTTAGTAGTGCATCAAACCAACTCAGGCCTCAAAGTGCCTTTGCAATAGTCGTTTACTTTGTGTACTTACACACAGATGTGCTCCTGCTTTTATGGTGTAAACTGTAAACAATACACACCGTATTTGATTTGCCTTCAGGCTGTGTGTATTACGACTTTTGCAACCGGCAAGAAACCCGAGTTTAGTTTTAGTTCCGAGGGAGTAAGAGAGAAGACAAAATGAGAAAGCGTCGTCGGTCGTCACCCCCTTCGTTTCGTTTGTTCTTGTCGTTCACAAGTTCACACTTGATAATGATGCGATTTCATGTAATAGTAAATAGAGAACGTATACGTGCGTTTACAGATCAAAGTAGCTAAAACCTAAAAGACACTTTCCTTGTGCTATCTTTAGTTTTCATTTCATGTCATCACAAGAGCAAATTCGGTGGTACTGTGGTACACACAAGGGTGTAAAATCTCAAGTTTATTATACATATACTATAATGTGGGGAACGAATATTTTTTACGTCCCATTACGAAATGAAAGGACACTGATGCGTTCACGACTTTTAATGTGCCTCGCCAATTTCAATTCCATAACCAATTTTATGGATTTTTACGAAACTTGGGATTTTTCTATTAATGAATACCATCATCAGCATCACCTACTCATGAAATGAAGAGTAATATGAAGCATTAAGTTAGTATTTTTAGGGCAAATTTCTTTTTTATAAAAATATACTTTTTTCGTGAGTTGTTTGGGGCATTACTAAATTGAAAAATTGTACGAGCGCTATTTTCTTGTACAGATTCACTTTTTGAGTTTGACAGAATCCCCACAGGGTGAGAGCGTGAAAACATAATTCCTTTTTCTATGCTTTGAACATTTTGGAGACGACGACGAGGCCGAGCGAGTAAAATATAAAGCAAGCAAAAGGGTGACTTTCTACTACGAAAAACTTTGCAAGCATCATTTTCGTGTTTCTCATCGGATTACAGTTTGTTGCTTTCTTTTAACGTTTACTGCTCAAATACTAGAAATCTTAGTACTACGGAAAATTGAATTCCAGCTAAATTAACCTTGTACTCTTACTTCATAAACGCCAACAAATCAAGTCATTGAAAAATAGGTTGGAGTTTGCTGCACGAAAATGAGGAAATCAGCAGGAATTCGAAGAAAATGAAAGGGCACTTAAAACACACCCGTACTTAAATCGGTTAAGCATCATAATTATATCACTTTTAGGATGATGATGAAGAAATATTAAAGTAAAGACTACTAAGGCAGATTCATTCGTTGCGCTGAGCAAGTTCAAAAGTCGACTGACTGTTGACAATGCCTTGGAGGCTTGGAATGACTTGTGATTCCAAAGTAAAAGCAGGAAGTTCTCATAAACACCTTACAAAGACCGTTTCCAAAGTATAACATTTAGGGTTGAAGTGGTTAGAAGTTAGACCAAACGATATAGTTTCTCAAGCTTAGTGAATTGAGAGAGAATGTTGTATGTAATGTAATTTTGTTGAGAGAATATATAATATAGGACTTTGGATTATGATGAAATTCTACTATATAATATTAGATCCCTTGAACTGAGTTGTCGTCTTCTTTAATTCCTTCTCGAAGTTTGGAAACGTAGAATCACTGCAATGTGTACATTTTCTGGTTCATCAAGCTGATTCCATCGAGAGATGACGCATTTTGGTACTTCAGAACTCATTATCATACTATAAAGCATGTGAGTATGTATAATATATACTACTAACCAAACGTTGTTTTGAAGTCCGAAAAGAGAGGAGAGGAAACGAGATTTTGGATCTGACTCTGCGACTTGTTCTAAACAGAAAGATTTTGCGGAAGAAGTGTGGAGAAAGAAAAGAAATTTTGGAACAAACTGGACCTGAGGCTATTCTGATTTTCCTCTTAATAAGCCTAGGAAAGAAGTAACTCGACATGGTTATTCAGCTCCTTCACCAACGAAGACACGAAGGGTATTATTTTCTTCAATGTTTTCCCTAGGTTCTCGCCGTATATTTTTGCTCATCCAACCAAGTTTTGCTCTCAAGTTACTCAAAATAAATAATACAAATATAGTACTGAAGCTAGCGAAGAAAAGCCATAGACAGGAAAAGCGGGCAGGTACACACAAACTTGCTTCTACAACATGATCCTCGCACAGAAAAAAGATAAAAAGTAAAAACGCAGGTATACGCAAGAATTATATAGTTAATACAGATACAAGTCTAAAGGAACTACAGGAGGATGGAAATGAAAGTACATAATACTATGTGTTTTCGCCTTTGTCTCAGCTGTTATGAAGCTCCACGGTGAAAGTATAAGATGAAATGTGAATGCGATACGTGCCCTGTGGTGGAAGAGTGTGGAAAAAGTTGCATTTCAGAGTCTGCTATGTATAGCATAGTAGTATTAAAAGGTGATCTCTCGATGCGAAGAGTTTCTGGACTTTGCTTGAGAGTCTCGGTGAATGAACGTCATTTCATCTCCCTAGTGGAGACCCAAAAACTCCAGCTTGAAAGAGAAGCCTTAATTGCATCAAAGCATGACTAGGCCGAAAAACTAAACATCACTGCTCATTTTGCTATACGTCGGTGTCAGACAGAGGCCCCAAGAGCCTTTCTCTCTCTTTCTCTTTTCTCTCTGCATTTAAGCCTCCAAATGCACTAGAATACACTACTAGGCACAACCACTTCTTTCTTCCCCGCGCCCTTTTACACTGTATCCTCATATTCACTCTCTGTTGCTTCACACCCGGCCGGGTGATACTTTCTCTGTCCTTTTTATATATCTACACAACATAACAGTGAAGTGGGAGACTTTATTATCAGTACTGTTTCACTTGTTCCGTCCCAAAAAGACTCCCAGAGTTGAGACCGAGAACCGTGAAGGATGCACTCACAGCTCAGTCAGTGCATTACTTCAACTTTCCCTTTTCTCCACGCTTCTTCATTCTTCCTAGAAGGTCGACAACGGCGGACATGCACAACAAGTCCATTGGACTTTCCTGTCGTTTCTTCTTCATCGCCACTTCATGCATTTTTGCTATATATGCCACTGAAATTTAATACTTCAGGAAGGAAGGCGAAAAGCACCTTTTCCCACTCGTTCAACTATGTTATTTTCACTATTACTTACACTACAAGTACATACGTATAAGAGAAGATACATTCATTCAAATGCTTGTAAGAAATTGTACTATGTACTATGTTCCCGGATTTTCAAGTTGCCCACATCGTATTCATCATATAATGTAAGAACACAAGTAGCATACGACATCCTAGCGTATTACTTTAATGGAAAGCAAAGCGTAACAGAATTCAGTGGACCAAACGGTTTGTTTCCGTATGTTTCAACTTCCATGACCCTTCAGTCACTGGCACCCTTCCATTGTAACTTTCCGTTTCACCTCACTTGAGAAACTTTATTTCTGTCGTCTCATACACAACTTTAGATCTCATCTTTATCATGCACAGGAAAGTATTTCAGATTTGAGTCAAATAAAGTTAGTGTCACTCGGAAGCGTTGAAAGCGAATCCCTATTACAGTCATGCCATTGCACTTCATTGCAATGTTTGCTTAAAGTACACACTGAATCCATATATCACTGGAGACTAATGCTATATATATAATACATTAATACAACTCGTATGTTGCGAAACTTTCCAGTATTCTTCCTGGGAGCTTTAATTATAACTAATTAATATTTTCGATTTTCGTTCCATTCAGTGAGTGAGGAAATCATGACAAAATTGAGTTTGTTTAAAGTGGATCATAATCATACAATGGAAATTGCCCAAGAATGAAATGCGAAAAACACAGCTTTCGACGTTATTACATGTATTCATGTTTTTTTAAAGTGAATATCTTACACTGTCATGTTGCAGAAAGTGTTGCATATAGTATTTGACATTGAAAATGCACAAAGGAACGAAGGGAAATGTGTATAGACTTTAGTGCATGAGCTATGGACCATGTCGCTCCTTCCGCATTGAATTCTAATGTTAGAAAAGTTGTGACAAGCTTGGTTTTGTTGACAGGGTACGGAAACACAGCTCCACGCACCGCAGCCGGGAAAATCCTTACAATGCTTTATGCCGTGATCGGAGTTCCCCTCATGTTGCTGTGGCTGTCAAACATTGGAACGTTGATGGCGAACACTTTTAAGTTTGCTTACTCTCATGTTTGCTGCTCCTCGTCGCCTCCGTCTCATGGAGATCTGAAATCCTCCAAGTCAGTTCGCTCCGTCCAGAAGCCTACGTCCAAGGAAACCACGTTGGCGACGCAGGTCAAATATTCCGTTATAGACATGACCTGTGAAACTCATGTGGTTCAAACGAGTCGAGCGGGACGTCCAGGAACGATGACAAGGGCTTCTCTCCAGGCCTTGGATCCAGCAGCGAAACAGGTGCTCCTTGAATGTGCAGAATACAATGTCGCAATGACACCTCAAGATAACAAAAGTCGAAGGATCGTGCAGCAGCTAAGTGGCGATTCAAATGGGGAAGACATGGATTCTTCTTCTGATGTGGACAGTGTGATTGACATTTCTGCAACGGCGAGAGCAGCAGCTGCTGCGTCCCATGCAGCGGAATGTGGGATGTCAATACCTTTGTCTGCTAATGGTGGTCGCATGTCTTACCTAACCACCTTTCCAAATGTAGAAGGAACACCGTCCAAAGTGCCCTTGCTTATTCAGGAAAGTGGCCCAGATTTGGTGGACGTTGAAGGGATTTGTGAAGATCCACTGTCCAGAGGGAATAATCTACACAGTACCGCCAGCACTCCAGACAACAATACCGGAACAACTCGTCAAGAACGAGTCCCAATCACACTCGTTCTCATCTTCGTTGTGCTGTACATTATGGGTGGAGCTATGGTTTTCAGCGTTTGGGAAGAATGGAATTTTCTCGAGTCCGCTTACTTCTGTTTCATTACCTTGTCTACAATCGGCCTAGGAGATTACGTCCCTGGAAGAAGTCTTCGTGGGGCGGGCGAGAAGGAAGGTCACGCTCAACTCATTGTTTGCTGTCTCTATCTTGTACTTGGCTTAGCTATTATTGCAATGAGTTTCAATCTCGTGCAAGAGGAAGTCGCTACCAAAGTGAAAGACATTGCACGACGTATTGGTATCCTCAAGGATTCAAGGGATGCTCCGTGATTCCCGCCCACATTTCCAATAGTTTATCCTAAGCAAATCCATCACAAAGTCACAAATTGCATCATGTTACCATGCTACACATACATACATACTTGTAGTCTTTTTCTCTCCTCTCTGGTATAGCGTCTGTATCCTAACCTACTAGAACACCTTTCTTTCTTTCTTGTGATCTCAATCCCCAAATCCTAATGGTCCTTTTCGTTTCCCATCTCTCCTCGTCCGTCCTCTGTCTCTCACTTTCATTCCTGTTTTCGACTATATTGCCTTCATGCTTTCCCATGCAAAACATGCCTTCAATCTCATTCATTATGTAGACAATCTCACTGTTGCAATGTTGTTCTTTGGATATGCACACCCACTTTTGCACACATCCATAATCTCCTCAAACTGAAGCATGCATGAAGTTGATTTCCTTTTGTTAATAATCCCGTACGTACATCCTGACTACATAAATGTAACGTATCTCTTTCGAACCTTTCCAAACTCTGTGTAACCCACCCACCGCAACATGTCAAATGATGAGTATACTTCAAACTTCCAAATCTCATGTCTGTCTCCCAACTGTCTTCATAGTGACATCCTCTGCGCTTCAAATGGTTTGATTTCGTCTTTAAAATCTCCATATGAAAAAATGGAAATGGGCAATCCATTAAAAATGAAATACTCTGACATTACATGGAATAATAGTCAATTAGTCAAACATGTACATTATAAATTATACATAACTTATACATAAAGTAACATTTTGGATTACCACATTATTATTGTCATGTGGTTTCAATGAATGACTCTGACAAATTGATAAAAGCTAGCGTCCTGTACCTACACATTACATTACAGTAATTGTTAACTAATATTACTATTTACCAACATAATATGTATGATACAGCGTATTAGACAAAAAAGCAGTAAATATGACAACAAAAAAATAAAAAATGAAATAAACATAAAAATAAATAAATGGGAAATTCGTCTTTTTTGTTTTTGCAACGTATCAAGGCATAAAGAGAGATTATATAGATGCAGAGCATGAGAGCATACATACAATTTACTGAAGACACTGAAGAGTGAGATTTGGACATTTGGGAAGAAAACGACAAAAACTAGTACAGGAAGGACGTAGAAACGTAGTGTGTGACAAGTCTGAAGTAAGAACGTAAAGAAAGCTACTTATGAGGTGAAAGAAGACGAAGTCTATTACACTTCAGTTTACAAATCGAGAGATTTTTCAAAGTGGTACACTCTGGCTGAGTGTGGAAGGTGGTTTTGAATGAGGAACACCAGTGGAAGAAGACGAAGAAGAGCATGAACACTGAACACTTCTTCACAATCACAAACTTGGTGAGGATGGCAAGTACTCCTGTGACTCAATGTCAGACATGATATCCTTATTCTGCGGTTGATTGTGTCCCATTCGTGTGTCTCTTCTGCGAAACTTTTTTTTACTCTACACACACATACATGACATACACATCGTCTTGATCCACCGGCGGAACTCGTGTCGGATTTGATGTATTCGTTGTATTCCACCGGGAGCTCGCACTCCGCATAAAATATGCACCGCAAAATGCCAAGGCCTGAAAAGAAGGCTTCCTGCTATTCTATCCAGCTCTAGTTCAAACGTGCTCGAAATCGTGGAATTGGATTTGGACTCTTGTGGATGTGCGCACCTCCAACCTTTTCTCCAGATGAATGGAAAAATAGCAAAAAACAGCAAGTTACGCTACAAGACCAAGATCGGTCTCACAGTTACGTTACGTTCCTTCCTAGCTTTACATTATAAAATCCTTGAAGGACTCTGGAAGTACATTTGAAATACATACTACACTACAATGCATTGTACTACATTATAGTGTATGATGCCATGCAGTTTAAAATCTCGCAACTACACTATATACTATAAGAAACCCATGTACCAAGCAAGCTCAGTCTCTAAAAGCGGCAAAGCAGTGTGTCACGCAGACAGAATCAAAGTGATTGTTCCAGCAAACCCTTGAGATATAATAAAAATATAATAGACCACGAGAAATCAGATGATGGGATGTGATGCGAGACGATGATGAAGTAAAGGGGATAAAAGAGAGAGGAAAGAAAGGCGACTCTTTCTCCTCTTTATCGTATAAAAGCATGCACTTGTTCTATAGTTTCCCCTCTCGTTTTTGCTCGTGTGTTCCAACCAAAGAAAAACTTGATCCATTCACGAGAAAAACGAACGATGATGATGGAGAAATGTCAAGGAAATGAACAACTTATAATACATTGTACTATAGCTTGCTCTCGTGTGCACTCCTGTGACTGTGACCAGTAAAACTTTTACGCATTTCTACATCAACCATTTTGTAAACCTGAGATGAAAGGCTGTAAAAACCTACAGAAAAAATGCTTCCAAAAACCTTACTTTAAATTATAGAAACGTTACTTGTAAAGCTTTAACAACACATAACGTAACCCTAGTCTAATATGCAATCGGCGAACGACAACAGTGCGTTTGTATACGTCTTTTAAAAAATGATGTAGGTTGTCCGCCTACATTACTCAACCCGGAATCAAAATGTGGACTATTTAATCAAGCAGATGACTTTTAACGTATATACAAGAGGAGGTTGACCGCAATTGTCTTCACTTGCTAATCACCGTTCATCCATAAACATCCCTACGACATTCGACATTTCATGCCAACGCAATATTGAAGAGTGTAATATTCTCATAAAGCCTCAGGACGTCGTTGCCCTGTATCGCCTGTATGTATCCACCCTTAATTTTCTCAAATTGTATTGTACGTCGTAAAAAAAAGTTCACTGAAAATTGATTCTACTCTCAGAACGTTTACATTAGCCGAAAAAAATGTTACATTAGTATTACAAACAACCATTACTGATTTCAAGCAGCATAAACATTTTCCTACAATAGGTAAAATGTGTCGTTAATCCAATATATAGTTGAAATTTCATTTTACAAACAGCAAGGGTGATAAAATCTTTCAAAAAACCAAAAAGGTACAATATTAAACAATGTTTCGCTTCGTTCCATGTAATGATGTACAGTATATATAATCAGAATTTTCAGTGCTTTCATGTGTAGAAGCATTGTTATACGATACTACTAATATATTTCATATCTTCATGACGACGAGATTTGGGATACGTGGTTCAAATTCAAACAGAGATTTTCACCACCACACACGACAGAACTCTCAGAACCGACTGGCGGATGTAGTCAAAGCAAAGCATCAATAAAATAAGCCTTTGTGTAGATGACCTGAGAAAAAGCCACCTGCGACTGTGATGCTTTAATCAAAGCATCATCCAAATGATTGCATTAACTAATAAAAGTAATTACTTAGGAAATCCTCTGTCAACAGCAAAACTGAGATGCTTTCATTCTCAATTATGAATTTAGCCTTTTGTGAACATGAATCCTGGATTTCATCAAAAACCTAAGTGCGAGCGAAACTCAACACCAGCACCGCACATCAACCGTCAAAGGATCCGACGAAACCGTGAGTCAGTATAGTGGTTTTCGAGTCAAAGTTGGGCTTGGCCGCCTTCTGAGGATTTCCACTTTCTTTGATATAATTTCAAATTAATTTTTGGTAATAGCTAACAGTGACAGAATAAATCACAATTTGATTCCTTTTGTAGCTAAAATTTCCGATAAACTATTACGATTTTGAGATTATAGGAACAAATAGGAAAGAATTGTTTCTATATTCTGTGAGCAAAGCTGGCAACGTACATCGTACTTAAAGTACAAAATGTACTTAGTACTTTGAAGATTTCATGTACTTAGTACTTAGCAAGTGTCAAAATTGGCAATGTACTTTAAAGTACATTGAAGTACATGAAAGTACATTCTCAACAGTCTGTCCTTTAGGTTCAGTTTAGGGATTCTTGTGATTGGAATTCAACTCAACGCCAGTCGTTATATTGTTCGAAAGTAGTACTACATATTCATGAAACGTAAAATCTACCTAGACTTGCATTGACAGTGCACTTCGAAGCATAATAGTAAGAAAGGTAGTATCCGACTTGTTTGTTATAATCTTAATCTTTTCGAATTCTAAGAAAATAAGACTGAACAGAAAAGGTCATTAGATTTGTCGTAGTCGTAAATGGAACAGG
>JABASF010000585.1:0-36916 GCA_019776145.1 Harlomillsia oculata
CCCTGAAAAATGAACCACCTTCTCATGTTCAATTTTGTCTTCAGGGTTTCGCTTGCTTCGCTCTAAAATTTACGTATATATAAAGGTAGAAGTGGTTTCAAATTGTACGCGACCACTTCTATTTTTAAAAACTCTTACTTTTATACTCTACAATTTTTGATTATACTTTAGGTTTACTAGAACTTGAAAAATAAAAAAATCTCCACATTTTTATGACATATTGAAAGTATCATTGGTACAAGCACGACTTTTATTTTTTTGACAACAACCGTAATAAAATGGAGACAAAGGGAACTTGACTAGATCGATCCTCGCAGCCAATCCTTTCTTTCACTCCAATTAAGACTATGATTTCTTGGCTCTGGATGTTACAGTGTATTCGTATTGTATTCTTGCTTGTTTTTTCCTCTCAGATGAGGAACTACTTTAACGAAGCTCTAAGGGAAAGTGAGTATCGATTGGTCATGACTAATATTACTTTCTTTTCGGCATGAATTCTTATTGTAGTATATTTTCCCCTTTTTTCCAGGAGCTGAACTTTCTTTTGGATCTTTCTTGGAGTTTGGGTTGGGTGTTTATCTGTTTGCAGTATTCTACAAGAATACAGATGAAACAGATGAAAATACAGATGAAACTCGAAAGGATCGCAAACGCAATGTGTACTATATACTCGTTGGTTGGTGATTAATGCGAAACCCTTTAAGAAAGGCAAGGCAGAGTGTGGTGAAGAGTGTAAACAGAAAAGTAAGAAGAAAGTGGATTTCATTCCCCAATATTTACTTTATGGAGGTTCATTGTAAGAAAAACCGGCTTTATCTCTACTACGTTGTAAAATGTGGCATTCAAAACAAACAGAAGCTATTATATCCTACAATACAATCCTACTGAATCCTACACCACAAGGCAAAGGCATAAGGCACTCGACTTGTGTGCGACAGGTATGTTTTACATTCCTCAAACTAGCACATAAAAACAACCTGCGGCGAGACATTGGTCTTCTTTTACTGACGAATCATCAGGATTATTTAGAAAACGAAGAAAATAGAAGGAAAAACTACGTGGAAGATGTTCTTGTAGCCAAGTTGGAAAGGAGAAAACAGGACCCAAATGGAACATAAAATCCTAAGAAAGATGTTCTCATCGACCGGCATTTTCGGTCTCATTTTGAGAAAAACTGAGCGAAACGGCACTTACGATCCCCATTTTTACTTCTAAAGATGAAGTTGAAGTTTGTTCTAAGAATTCGAACGATAACAGAAAAGAAATACCTGATATGAGAATGACATCTGAAAAACCTTAGCTCAGTGACACGGGTTTTGTATAGAACATTGAGTTACGTTCCTTCTCTGACCGTTACATTTACATAAAGTACTGAACTTTAAACTTAAACTCAGAAAATGTGGTTCTGAAAACTAAAAAACATTAAAACGTTAAAAATTCAAATTGTATTGATTCTGCGTAGGCTTTGGGTACTTCGGAGCTACTTAAGTACAAAAGAGAAAGAGGAACCTCTGGTTTTTCCTCCATAACACCGTTTTTAATGATACGTAAAGAACACGCACTTAATACTCTCGGTCTACTTGGCTCCAAGTCGACAAAAGGGTACAAGGATCTCATGCAAATGAACGAGTATTAGCATAAGTGCGGTCATGAAAAGTTCTTTGCCAGCAGCTGTAGGTCATTAAGGCTACGTTAAAATTCATAAGCGGTCACCATTAATTACCCTGACGCGACTCATATAGATATAAGAGACATTTAATGTTTCTCAAATATCGGTTAAAATTGCAATTATGGAGGAATTTTGGACAAAAAGTCTCAGTTTTAGGCATGTGAATGTGAATCGTTAATTCATGATTCATAAAAAGCATCTCTAGACTAGACTTCTACTGTTCTACTCACCAACTTGGTTCTACGGTTGTATGCGGTGTTGTCTGCTGTGTTTTTTCATTTCCAAAACAATAAATACGAATTCCAATCTTTTCTAGAATTTATTCTTTTGTTTCATAATATGAAGAAGTGAAAAAGAAACCGTGTGGCACTAAGAGAATGAACCACCCCAATTTCGTCAACATGAAATCTATCGAACCCGAAAACGTCGACCCGTCCAGACAAGTCACATTTTTGGAGAGTTGAACGGGAAAGAGCCATTTAGAGCTCCGGTGCAATTTCTCTCTGCACGGGGATAACCCATTTCCGTCATAGAACACTGTTTCCCTTTTTCCTCTTCCTTTCTCTCCATATTGTCTTCTGTGTGCTAGATTCTTCCAGTACCTCTTCTCTTTTTTTCTCGGGTGGAAAAATGTGCATTGGGGCAGACGTGATTCCAATTTGGACATTTTCTTCGTAGCCTCTTAAATTCAATTCTTGAAGGAGACTTCAACGCACCCAATATCAAATTCCGAATGAAATGCATAGCTCCATCGCTTCTTTCTTTCAATCCATTTGCCACTGTAATCCTCAAGTTCCTACCATTTCCGTTTTTTCTCATTGTATATGCTCCAAAATCGTCAACCACATGGGTATTATTCGTATCATCCTGTACTCTCTTCTCCGACACGTTTTCATGGAATTCCATGAGAAAATATTTCAAAGGATGATAATATATTCAAAAGTTTTGACCTACTCTTTTATTTGACACGTGTTCAAATTCGATGGTGCTGCTCCGTGTAGTTGAGAATTGAGATTACAACATGCTTTATAATCAAAAGAAATATTATTCAGGATTTTTTAGAACACACGTAGGAGTTTCAAAAAAAACTTCATATTGCGAAACTCAAAGAAAGTTGTTTGTACATAGAAAACTAAATTTTTGTCCTAAGCTTATTTAGTTTGGGAAAGTAAACAAGATTCTTTTGCAGGTAGTTTTTGTGTTGTGTTTACCTCCCAGTCATCGGATGTGAACTCCTGGAGTTTCACGAGAAAAAAAAGAAACTCTTTCAAATATTTGCAATTCATATCGGTAACTCCGTTGGGTCATTTTCCATTTTTCCCGTGTAGTTTGCACTATATATTTTTATGTGGTTATAGAAAAAAAGTCTCTTACTTGACTCTGCTTTCACCAACTTTCTTTTTCATGAGTGGACTTTGGGGAAGAAATTCCAAGTATTTCATAGCAAAAGAAGTTGAAATGAACCAAGTTTAAGTTCCTAAGGGTTCTTATGAAGCCAACAACGATATTAACTGAGTTCCATCACACAATCCTTCTCCAGACGATGATAGTTGTAATAATTTGAATTTTTTTTATTACATGTTCGTTCCATTTTCCGAAACACACTGATTTCAAGCCAACTTTCAAATCCAAGTAAAAATATCCACCAAATTACACCTTTCTCAAAAGAAGAAAGCACGGATTCCCGGATTTTTATTGTTCAAACTGCAACCTAATCCGAGGGAATTCTGCTCGCATTTTCACTATACTAAACCTGAGTGTAATCAAGTTTCATGCACTTCCAAGTTCCAACAAGAGTGTTATATGGTTTTTCATGATCAATTTGCATCGAACACGTGCCTTATCGTCGTTTCTGCTTATGTTTACTGCAAAACTGCAATACATGTGAAAATTCTTTCCGGGTAGAACGAATGGGCGGAGAAGGTTTCAGTCAGTATCAGGTCGAGTCGAGGAGAAACTTTGGAAGCTTTATACATTGATTACTGCTGCGGGTTCAGTTCAGTCGCAATAACCCTGAAGAGAAATTGCTTCAGCTACTCCAATTCCGGCTCTTTTGTTCTCCCGGATATTAGAATGGTAATTTACTTATTTGACTGGTTCGTTTTCCTCTTCTTCATTTGCCACGAGTGGCGGTTGGTTGTAGGTTCATTATTTTAGAGTCATAAATAATGATTTCGGTTTATTATTTGTATATTATTTAAAAAATTGAAATGCAGTTCTGTTTTCAGGTTCAACTTATAAATTAAGAGGTTTTTTATAAAATGCTGATTTAGATTATATTATTCATGTGTGAATATCAAAAGCATTAAAGGTTAGAGTTGGAGCAAACATCCGGGTGTAATCAAACATGAGATGGTCTAGTGAGCATCCTGTCTTGGCACTGTAGTGTTTGAACGTTTTCTGCTACAGAAGGAAGTTTATGGTCCTCTTCCTTTTATTGGCCTCAAAACCGAATTCGGTTGCTGTTCAAACAGAAAAACTAAACGAGCTCTGTGGGAAGTAGAGTGTTGCAGTACACAACAGGGTAAAATACTACGTTTCCTTCAACTAGTTTGGGACCGATAATGGAAAAGAAGGGAAAGATGCCAGTTGAGCTTGAGAACATCCTCGAGGTTGATGTCAACTCAACACTCTTTGTATGCTTTATACCTAGCAACATTCACATCAGCAAAAGGTTGCAAACTCGATGCGGAAGATACAAAGCAAAAAAATATACTAGTGTACGTACGGTTCAGTTGAGTTGGATGATGTACTGGTTAGTATATAAAATGTCTACTTTGAAGTTTTTGGGAGTTTTGCAGCTGGCGAGTTGCTTCTTGCTCTCTCCAGTTTTTTTGTACTTTGGAGAGAGTGAAAGCGTAAAGGAAAAGTGAATCCCTCGAGGCTCCCAGAACCTAAAACTGCCCACACGTAAACTGTGTTTAATTGCAAAAACGAACTTTCCACAAATACATGTTGGGTTTTTGGTGTGATTTACATGGAAAAGGGACAGACAGACTGAGAGACTTTCCACTTCTGTGCTTTACTTTTCGCATAGTTTTATTCGTGTGCAAAAGTTGAAAGGCAACTTGGACAGAGCAGTCTGATGTGCATGCATGCATCATTCTCCACTGTGGTTTGACTCAATTCACTTCTCTTCGTTTCGCAACCAAACGGAAATGACCAAACAGGAGAGCGAAATCGGAATTTGGGACAGAGACGCAGGCAAAATGGGAAAAGTTTTGTTGGTCCGTTTTTCGTCCCGCCCTGCCACACGACACTGCGGGATCTCCAAAACCCGATGATGTATGAAAAAGTGCGCCTGCCAAAAACAGTGTGGCAATGAAACCACTCGCTTGGAAATAGACCGTTGCGACTTCTTTAGCTTTCTCTCTACTTCCGTATACTTCTGTACTCTTACTCAAGTCTGGTCGTAATCGTACGCAAAACATGCACGACTAAGCAGATATGCACAGTTCAACAACAAATTAATGCTCTCTTGTTCTGCAACTGTCACTGTTCAGTCGGTTCTAATTTTCGTAGTATATGCCCGAATCAACTCAACCTTAAACACTTGTAAAACCACAGAGAAAGTGTAATTAAAATCCATTGCTTTATTGCCTTTAATGCGTAAGAAACATGAATCAACTCGTACACACAGTTCCTCCCTGGACATTTCATGAACATGCTTCACTTTGCAATTTTATACAAAGTTATAGAGATCAAAACGAAACTCTAAAAGGTAGTTGAGCACTTTTGGTTCGTTTGTTTTTGATACAACATTTTTCATCAATAATTTCGAATGATCTTGTACTAAGAATTCTAGGTAAATTGTTTCTCGTGTCTCACATGGTATGGTATACTTTGTCATCTGTACAGTACACAAAAACGGTATAGCAATGACAGTAATAACAACAATGCTTTATCATGATTTCTAACNTCATCTGTACAGTACACAAAAACGGTATAGCAATGACAGTAATAACAACAATGCTTTATCATGATTTCTAACGACTAGTGTCGTAGATGCCGACAGCTTATACAAAAGACTAATATAAAGATGCCTAAAGTCCATGAACTTGGGGCGGACAGATAATTGGCTCGGCTGGAGAACTTCCTATCCGTCAACAGACCTGAACCAAGCATCACGTCCAAGTATTTCCAACGAACTTCAAACTGTGGCGATCGTAATGTAACTCCAATCAACCTGTTCAAAACAAAATTCAATTAGCGGCTGAAACCATTAATTTTAATTTAGTAGTATACTATAAATTAAAATGCATAACAAGTTGTTTACTTGACTAAAGCGTGCTGAAACGTGTCTGGCACTTTTATCTCCTTTCGCCCTTGACGTGGACAAAAGGAATCGATCAACTCTGTTGGTTCACCATTGTTGTCTGGTGCAGCCCAAAGTGTCAAATTCCAAGTGTTACAGTCTTTTTCTGTTTTGAACGCAAACATTTTAAAAAATTAAAACGAATGTTCTACTTGAAAATGAGTTTCTAGGATGAATCATTTTGTACCATTTTCTTCAGATTTGAAGTCTACTGTTAATTTATATCTCGGTGGGATCAATACCGGCCAAACGCACTGAAAATATGTGTAGTGATGTGATCCCCTGGAAATCAAGGAAAGAGCACCGGGACCCAGCATTTCTCTCCAACGCTTGGAACCTAAACAGTGTTTGAATTGAAGCTGAATTGAACATTGAAGCCTTGAAACTAAACTACATTTCACAAAAATAACTAATAATAATGTATACAAAGGAGACGAACCACTGGGCGGTGAAATGGTAAGATTCGCACATGACACTTTGGACTTAAAATGAAAAGCAGCAGAATATGTAAATTCTCGGCCCCCTTTGGTTGCATGGTATACAAGAGTGAGTGGAGTATGAGATTCAAAAGTCATTGGAAGGGCGTCCTGAAACATTTGTGTGACAAATTCCAACGCATCAGAATTGACATTCGCTTCAATAAATTCAGGTCAGCTACAGTAACAGAATAAAAGTATACCGGAAAGAATCCACAGAGACAGCCAATGGGAGTATTGGCAGCTACGAGAAGAAGATGGTCCATTTGGGACAGCGGAGTGTACTTGGAATCACAACGACAACCGGAAGCTCCACAAATAGTGCGGCAGTACTTCTTGGACCCGGGTAGAGCCACTCCGGATGTTTCGTGTCCTCCGCGGTTGAGAGTCAGAGCTACACTCTGGTTCGGAGAGGGGATAAAGGAATACGCACACACTAAAGGAAACGTGGAGAGACGCAACAACGGAGAATCCGGTGGTCCTGAAAGGGAACCCGTGGGAGTGCTCGTCACTCCGTAATAAACGACTTCACAGCTAGACATGGGCTTCACAGTTCCTTCCACAGATTCTACAAAATGAAATGAAATATTAAAATTAATAAAAAAATAAGTTAACCCACTACTGGAGAAAGTTCAGGTGAAAGTACTGAAATGAAACGAGCCATAATGCCTGGGAAATCATGGTTAGTAGTTGTATAGGAGGACGCAGTTATAAATTGTAACCAAGCCCTAAAGATTTGTGAAAGGACAAACACACTGAGCCAATATCATGAAAGGTTCATAATAGAGACAAAGTGGTTGGGCCCGACTCAGAAAAAGGTCGTGCTGTATATCCTCATTATATGATGTCAGAGTGGACCGTTACGTTAGGAGAATTGAGACAGCAACGGAGCGCAAGAAGCCCTGGCATGAGTTTCGAGTCACGGCCCACCAAGAACTCAAACCCGAAAACAAATTACCCAAATAAAAGTTACATGTTTGAACAGCATGAGTTTGTTGTAAAAACGGATAACGAGAGCAAGCTGGATTTTTGGTACAAAAAAAAGGAACAAGCAGCCAAGCTTGCTTTAAATGGTTCTACAAAACTGTCACAATACTCGTAACTCTGCCCTTGAGCAACACACATTACCGTAACTGTCACCAGGACTCAGTTGACTCACTTAAACACGCCACGTTGCCCATTTATCCTTATGGCTCGTTCCATCTCATCACTAATGTTTGGCTAAATGACAATCAAAGCTGGAGAAAAAGAAAAAGGTAGTGCACTTTCTACTTTATAACAGAACACAACCGTTTCCTTTCCTTGTTTCCCTTTTCCGTCTTACAGTAACTTGACTATAACAATTTTGCTCATAGGGAAACTTACCGTCGTGAAAGCGAAAAGCTCCTTCTAGGAACTCAATGCCCAGGGGCTCTTCGTGAGGAAAGATGAGAATAACGAGTCCCATTCCACTGTATGAGGAAGTGAAGCGTTTCACTTCGTTCCCTGACGGTCCGCACAATTTACCCAGAAGTCGATGTCGATCCGTGAGATTCGTGCTGTCTGCTGCCATGTCGTATACTTCCACGAGCGTCGAGCAGTTCATGGAGCCTCTAATCAAATCAATTTCCGGCAATCATCCCCATTAGACACACTGCCATTCCTTCAGATGAGACGAATGGAGCAAGTACACAGCTGGCACGGACTCAGTGTCTGTTCCAGTGTCCGTTTGCAATCCACCTGTGTCCACTTCAGGACGCTCTCGCTCTAGCTAATATTACTTTACAATGGTTGCCTTTTCAACTCCACGTCCAAGAAACCCAATTTTACTCTTGAACAATCCTTTCTCCATCCAGCGTATCAAAAAAATTGGATTTGTGGAGCTGCTACTGCTTCCATTGTACCAAAATAGAATTGTGAATGCCAATATGGCCAAAAAACTTTTTTTTACCTAAACTTGTAACTGAAGATAGCCAACTGGACAACGTCGGTGGGCACTCCATGAAACTGCAAATGGCATCTGAAAGGTCCAGGCGGTGGAGGTTTGGGGAGAGGATGCACGTAACTACCAAAACCACGAAGAGTTCCTCGAGGTGGAGGACTCAAATCTCGTGGGATCATTAACCGAAATACCGTTCCTCGTGACTGTGACGAAACTCCTTCAAAAACGTGTCCACAGTTAATTGGATGTACATTGTTGCTCAATTCCACTAAAATATCCAAACTTAAGATTAACTTCTCCTTTTCTCAAGTAGTAACAGAACATAAGTAAGCTAAAAGTCCCAGAATTACTTAATCATACGTACTCATACCGTAATTGGATCTAGGGTAACCCAAGGGCTCGTCACCCTTACTGTCCAGGTCAAGGTGGTGTCGTTGATGACCCGGGGTAGTTGACGGCGGAATGTACAAAGGGCGGTGCGGAGTAGACGTTGGCTGGGGTAATGTTGTATGTATGAAATGAACAGTAGCTCGAAATCCATTGAACAAATACGGTGAAGTTGTAGATCCTGAACGAAATTCCAAAAGTGCACCACCGCCCTCAATTTCCATTGTAGTTCCAGTTTCTTGACATAGTGTTCGAAACGGTGAGCCCAAGGAGCCCATTGAAGTAGACATGTTACGTTTCCAAACTGCCACGTGATGAGTAGAGCAGAGACTATGGTAGTGAAAGTGTACTATGAATACTCTGATCCAGAAATTATATAAAGGAAAAATTGGAACAAAGTTGTAAGAAAACGGAACCGTACGGTGGAGGTGGGAAACTAAGAGTGCCAAAACGAATGATGATTTTATCAGTAGTTGAATTGGCACTGAGGAAATAGCGACATCGTCGATGTGGAGGAAATAACCCGGGGAAACCGGGTGATGCCAGAACACAATCATGATTCCAACAGTTTTCATACGTCCAATCGCAAACGGAAGGTGAACGAAGACGACCTCCTTTGCTTGGATCACCCACGGCTGGATCGTCCGCAGATGAAAAGCTCACGTAAGCAAGAATCTGAGAGCGACTCGTCTTTGCTTCCAGTCTAACAACGTCAATCGTAAAGGACTTCAAAGGAGATTTCATATTTAATTATAATAAAGTTGGGAGAGCAACACCAACCTCAGAAGCAACGTGGCGGTACCCTGGTCTCCGAATAATACTATGGGCGGTGAGTAGCGACTGTTCTGAGCACAAAGTTGTATAGCTTGTGACGACGGGACTGAAACATCACCATCCGCAAATTGCAAAAAGCCCCCAGAACACCTGCAAAAACGGATACGACGAAAATGTAATATTCCTGTCGATTACTAAAAGACGAGACTCCTCAAGCTCATTTACTGGAACTGTGTCAGAAATCTCAACTGTGTCAGGTTAAAATTACCCGTCAACGAAAATTATGTTTTGGGTCACAAGGGAAATTAAGTTTCCTATAAAGGACGTTCACAATCTTTGCTTTCCATTTGACACCGTGACATTTTTCATCTTACGGAAAGTCAACAATGTGACAGGTTTGCGAAAAAAACTGTCAAACCTTTCCTCGTGTTCTTGAAAGGAGGATCACATGACAAAAAATCATCTTCGTACAATCGACTTACTTTTGTGTCGCATTGTCAAAGACACCGACAGAAACGAGTCGATGGATTTGGACTTCAATTCGTTGTCCAGGAGCAGAGTGTAAACGCCACCAACAAGATCCGGGACCTTCTAGTTCCGGAGATTTCAGATGAACCCAAGACAATCCAGATTTGGTCGCTACGCTCCGTGATGATATGCTTACATTGCAAACTGAAAAACGACAAAAATCATGTTTACTTTTAATTTTCCCATCACCAAAAACTATTTATCGCAACAAAAAACTGACAATTGCCAAAATAATCGTAACCCAACCACAAGAATGACTTTTTGTCGAACAAAGAGAAACTGGAACATTGGAAAGTCAGACAGCTAAGAAAGACATTTAATCAGCTTGAGGTCACAGGTCACACCACGAGCATAATCTGGGGGCTGGTGCAGTGTAAAATATTTAGACAAGAGGCCGTTTTGCTCAGTCAACCACAAAAGAGAAATCTCCCTTTGGGCTCTTTAAAACATTAAGGAAGTTCCGTACGAGCAAAAGGAAAACTGGAACGCACTTTTCCCTCAGTAGGCGGTCGAAATGCCGAATTGCTTTTTTTTGTTCGGGCAGAATGACCTCCAACTTCAACGCATTTCCTTCGTAGTTTTATTACAAAACATGGGAAAGTAAGAGGAAATCTAATGATTGTATGTGTACGAGGAGCCAAAAACCGAAGGAAAGACGAGAAAGAGATGATGCAACCGTCACGTCCTCACTGTGGCCGGCAAAAGGCCAAGAATCCCTAGACGAAAACTTTGAGCACGCATTGAGATTCTGGGAACATCATCCGGATCCAGTGACAAAATGTAGAGATTAGGTTAGCTGGAGAAAGCACAGTTTGTGTAAGCAGGTCACAAAATGTCTCTTTGGACTCTGTGCAAAAATGAATACCGGTAGAATCGCCGTCGCGGACGTGACCACCCATTTCTTAAAACAAAAGTCACAAACACACAATGCTTCGTGGAAACAAATTTTATTTTGTTGCCTTTAAAAACCGGTGTTATCTATTCTGTTCTGTGTGTTCTCTCTTATCCTTACACACTTCCTTTTCCCTACCTTTTTAATGCATTTTATACTGTAAATAAGCCAAGTCATGTGTCCTAAAAGTTCTTCTCAAAAGGGCCTGTGGGAAAGAGTTTCCGTGAAATGTCAAATGTACAGGTGCAACTTAAGGAAACAGCGTTGAAACGACGACGAAAGTGCAAAATTAGGAAAGTACATTAAGACTTTACGACCACGAAATGTAAACAATTCCGCATAGCACATCATTTCCCGTCAATTTTGGATGATCGAACTTGGATTGAAGTGGATTTTAACGGTAACAGCTTTGCTTCATTTTAGTATAGTACGTCAAGAATGGAGTAGTTTCGAGGTAGGAAAGTGCAAGTGGCTACGCGAGGAAAGGACATTAGCATAATGAGAGGAACACTTTAAACGAAGTGTACGAAGTATAAAACAAATGCAAATCACGCGACGACGCTCTCAAGTTCTCTTTTACTGTTAATTACGTAGATGGAGAGTTCCTATAGTGTAGTAGTAGTGAAAGCACCTGGACATATTCTCAAGCGGGAAACACGGGACTGTAACGATAATGTGAGACCGTGGGTCCCACAAACCTCTAGTTTTGCATAAAGGGATACTTCGTAAACACTCCAGAAACACTTGACTCTATTTGGAAGTATAAAGTGGTACTTTGCACAATTTCTCAATAGGGTTTATATACTGACTACTGACTTAGTACAATAGTTACAATACCAACTCCAAATCGTGTGTAAGTACTATTAGCCACTATACGTACATAAACAACTGTTCGTCATTGTGTTGGAAAGTTGGAATGTAGAAATTGCATTTGAAAGATACTTGTCTCACTTACTATCATGTTTGACATTAAATACTTGACTGACATGGAAATTCCTGTGTAGTTTACTATGGAGTTAAAATGAATTGGGGTCTCGGAAGTACAACGGTTTATTGTACGGAAGGGATTGTGATTTGCAACCCTAAACTTTCACTTTGAATGTGAATATTTCATTTTGGAGAGTATAAGACCAGGGACAAATTGTAGGCGTTTGCTCAAGTCTTACTGAGGAGACACTGAAATTTACAATTTGAGAAGTACGATGTATTATTATGAGACATGAGCGTATTCCTCCAACGTGCAACGTCCTTCCAAGTGCAAATGTAATGTCAGAGGATTTTGACTTGAAACATGAGAAAGGAAGGGAAAGTGCAGCAATGGTATGGTTGTGTGGTGCTTCTTTAGTAATAAATCATCAGGACCATGCTTCCTCACTTTTGTCGTCTATGCGGCATGAGTTTTCCTTTTATACGAGAGTGTGACCTCTTTTTTTCAAATATTCATTCTTTGTACAACGAGACATCTATATTTCCATGTAAAACGGTTTAAGTGCATTCCTTCTTCAGAATTGTTGGGTCTCAAACTACTATGAATTCTCAAATACTGGAAATTCAGAGTATGGTTCTCCTATCCTTCCTCAACAAGATAAAAAGTTTTGAGTGAAAAGAAGACGAGCAAACGGTCGTTTGACTCTTCACATATTAAATTCCTCACGAGCAAAAAGGAAGGTGTGCGACTTTGATTATACACCGCTTTTGTCTATTCATTCTCCTTCTCCGAATTTTGGGAATCTTAACTTCTAGCAACTTGAGAAGTTTCAGTTTTCAGACTAATTTTTTACATTTTTTCGTTTTTTGAGGATCTAACTAAAGAAAACGTTCTTTGTGTTTGTGAGATAGCGCAAAATTGGATTTCTTCAAATGAATGAGCAGCGTATACAATAAAGACTGCGTGTGCACCGTGCCTGTCTGCCTTTATAAAACCTGTAATCCATTTTTGATAGAAACTTATCGTAGCAGTCACAGTGTCACAATTGAATTGTGTTTCAACTTGCGACTTGAGAAAAAGTCGGTTTTAGCCTGGGGTTAAACCGAAACGTTCTTTCCCGAAGAGCCGCACCAAACATAAAAAATTGATGCAGCGCTGATGCTCTGATTTAGTAGGAACGCGATAGAAACCTATAATCATATGAAAATGACATGAGACACGACACTCGGCGACTCGGCAGTATAGCACCGAAACCGAACCGTAGTCATTGTTGTTGTAGTATAATGTTTGTTGTTGTTATATTATATGTACTTGTGTGTGTCGTAGCCGTACCATCCTGGAAAAAATACTAGTATTGGGATGCGTCTCACGCTCATTGCAAGGAAAGTGAAACCCGGAAGTGGAGCATTGCGTGTGCATGGCAATTGCCCTCAAGGGAACTGACTATACACTCCCAGTAGTACACGACGAAGTGTGCCTCGTGGTAAAGTCAACAAGCGTTGAAACCCAACACGGGTGAAACCCGAGACGGTTTCTCGGAGGAACAAAAGCCTTGAGCTGTTTCTCTCTCTCCTTACAAAAGGCTTTACGAGATAAGTCAACAGACGGAATCTCTTTCGTCTTGGTCTTCGTCCTGCTGACTTGAGACTTTTCAGACTTTTCCTGCTATATACAGTTTGTGGATCCCAATCACTTTTCGTCTATAAGTTTTCTTCACGCGGTTAACTTTGCCGCGGACGCGACTGGCTTTTGGCTTCATTTTCTCCTGATCTTGAAAGTCAAGAATGAATTTGAGAACTAAAACTTTTAACGTAAGCATCTTCAGTTCCCAATCCGCTTTCTCCGCCAACATAATATTTACCATACGAATCCAATTACCACACTAACATGCTCCAAAAGGATTATGAGATGATGAGTTCGAGTTGATGACGATCCGGCCAAGAATTTGCATTCCGGTTAACATTTAAGTTTACTTTTTTTAATACCTACAGATATCTACCATTAAGGTTTACTGTTCATCTCATGATCACATTTCAGTTTTCATTTCATTTCAGTACCAAAAATTAATGATTTCACAAACCAACCGATTCAGAAACCCTTTTGGGAGAAACTAAACACGTGAAAGACACAATAAAAGCCACGTCAAGTCGTAAGCACAGTATACTTGCGGCTTACTTTGATTTTTTTAGTGGGGTTTACGGCAAGCCTGCAAGTGACTAGTGAATCTGACAAAACGTGAAGCATGAAAAAGGATATAAAGTTGCGTGGAATTGTGTTTCTGTCGTTTGTTTGCTACCAAAATGCCAAGTTGTAGGAAATCGAAACATCGAAAGAGCAGAAGTTTCTCCGACAGAGAGAGTGTCGGAATACAAGGCAACGACGTCGTGGCAGTTTATTTCGTTTCCTGTGACGTGTGAGTACGAGCTGGATTCTTCTAATTAGTTGGATTTGTGGAGAGACGGGACAAAGTGTGTGAAAGCTGATTACAGCTGCCAGTTTTTGAACCTCGAGTATTTTCTCTGGAGACAATCCACAATTCGGCTTGAAAACAACGACTACTGAATATAATGCTATGGTATACAACTGAATTTATATAGAGAGGAAAAGGACACAAAACTTACATCTTTGACAGGCGTCCTCCAGGCCACACTGGGCACATTTGTTTGGTGCGTAGGAACATAGGCATCCGCCGGGCTTTACACAGCAAGCACACTCTTTCCGGCCTGTATCAGGGCACTCACAACCGGTCGATGACACAGTCCACAGGTCCAGACGATCTGTAGCATAATAATAAATAACAGACATGATTTATAAGAGGAGAACAGTATTCAAACATTCCTAACTTTCTATTTCCCTTAAAAAACGTAACGATAGTCACGCTGACTTAGTGATCCAGACACACAAAAGCTTTATACTTGACAGAATAACATGTTTTCTGTAGGGAATCGGACTATAATTCTGATTTTCAAGTATTTTTGTTCAAAAAAAACAAAGCTGAAAGAGAAATGGAAATCTAAAGTAATGTGACGCACACAGTTGGAAAGCTTTCTACAGCACATCAGACAGGCAAGGCGTCTCACAGGTGGATTCTCAATATCCCGGTGAGCAAGCATCAACTAATGTACATGTGGCCTACGGTCGAAGAGAAACTGACGTCAAAACATAGAGAAACAAACTCAGGATTCCGTTTCTGTCTTTGAGTTTTGGAGACAAAACGAGAAATCTCAGCAGACTTTACAAAAGCAAGAGCAAAAGGAAAGCAAAGCAGGAGATTGCATTGGGAAGACGGAAAATCCTTTTCTCTCCCGTCCTTTCTATTTACTCCCGGTCCCGCCCGGATGCTTGCAAGCTGTCTCTTCATCTCGTCTCCGCACACCTGTGTCTCTCCTAATAAAACTCCATTCCGACTTAGTCTAAAGGCATTTTCTCAGGGTTTCCCGTTTCCTTCTCCTTTCAATTTCCCATGTTCAGATCTTCAGATGTTGTAACATTAGATTACCTTTTAGGCAACCTTACACTCGAAAAACTGATTACCTGATTACAACCTTAATAATGTTACGTTACATTAGAGCTAAAGCACATTAAACTTGTTAAAACAGCACACAAACGAGGGCGACGACTCACGAGCCTCATTCCAATTTCACGTGTAAGTCAAGCACTGAAATGTTTCTTCGCGTGTTTTCATCACCTTGTGCTAATAAGCTAATTTACGTTTTTGGTAATGATGTGGGAAATGAGAAATGTCAATAATTGGATTGGAGAATTAATTGGACTTAATTAAACGAGATAATATTGTCATGGACGTACTCGAAGTGTCAACGTAGATAGGAGTCCAAGAAACTTGAGAGGCAGTGATGAACCCCAAAAAGTAGGAGCAGCTCACAATGAATAACGCGTTGGTTCTCCAACCCATCGTGTCTTCCACTTTTCGCACCCAGTCAACCTGTCAAAATGAAAATCCACAAAGATCATTAATCACTCTTCCATCTGGCACTAATTAGCATTCAGCATATGACCACTATTTAGATTAATTTGACCCTTGAGGTATCTTGTAACAAAAAGGGCGTGCGAAGTTATCTCTTTCCATCCAGTATACTTAGAACAAGATGAGTTGAGCAGGGGAGCTGTCAGAAATTTGAACATTGGGTTACCTACCCATTTCGGTTTTTCAGGAGTGAAAGTACATAAGGCCGTAATATCTGGTTGTATTCGGGAGGTTGAAACGCCAGCGGGAAGTCCGGGACACGTAAATTCAGTGTAAAAGGAACGGGAAGTGGCTATAAATTAGGGCGAGTCGCACAGAATCCTTTCTACTTCCATTTGAAGAAGTACTAGCTAAAGAAATGGGCCAATTCACCACGCAGAAAGCAATGACTGAAAAGCAAAAAGAGAAAAAGGGGCGACGACGACTACTGTCGTTCAATTTGTTAGGGGAGAAAAGGAGACCTTCAACCCAAAAAGTCCTTCTTTTATTACAAACGTTTCCCCTGTATTCAAATTTTGATTGAGACGTACGTGTCGTCACAAAAAGCGCTTTCAAAATTCGCCTTTATATAACGCCACTAACATTACTATAACGCTACTAACTAAGTAAAAAGTCTTATTCGACCACGACTCAAATACGAATTTTACTACTGACATCAAGTAGAAAGCAAGAACATGTAAAAAGTCAAATCCTCATTATATTTCGCGTTCCAAACTGCGAAAAAAAGATTGTTATTCTTTAAATCGTATTTTCGTTTGTACATCATGCTTGAATTTCCGTTCTACTTTTCCAAATTTTGCTTTTCACACACTAAAGTAAGTCAAGGAGGGCAGACGATGGTGAAAACTTTATTACGACTTACGAGTTTTGCTAAGAAAATTAAATTCAGAACTTGTGAGAGGATTATTAAACCCGCCCTCACGCCTACGTCCTTTACCGAAACTCACCTTTTTCACTGGTTGGTTTTCCTTTCACTCATTTTTTATCTCCGAACGTGGTAGAAGCGCTCCATTTTTGTTTAAGAAGGAAATCGTTTTAGTAGTTCTGCCCTAAACAAATTTTATCCGGTTGTACGAGTAGTAAAAACACGTAAATTCTAGAGTTTGCTTTTGAGCACGTCGTCAGATCGAAATCTTATTTAAACTCGTAGAAAGAAAGCACTCTGCGAGTATTTTCCTTTGGCTTTACATGGATCTTCGAAACGTACACAAAACATGTGTCGCAAACGCAAATTGTGTGAGTGAAGACGAAAAGAGAAACTCTCTCTGCCAGTCTGTTGGAAATTGAACTGCCTGTCGTCGTCATCCTCAGTTTTTTTTTCTGGATTTCGCAGTGCCCTTAAGCATTGCAGGAAATGACGAGGAAATCAGGTTCAGAACCAAGGGCGGTTGGCGTTTCTCTTCATGTTCAGTTCACATGACTTTCATTCAGCACCTTATGGGACTGTTTCGTACATTTGTACTCTGTTTCACAAGACAAGACTCACACCCTCCAGACTTTTTTCTCCAGTTGAATGTTTTAGCTTTACTTTTCTCTACTTTCCCTACTGGATTACTTCCTCTCTCTCGAGCATTTTTTTCCCACAGAGCTACTTTGAGAGTTTTGCGACTTTCCAAGACTGACTTCCTTTCTCCCTGAGCCGGAGAGTACGTCTCCGTCCTGGTCCTGTTCTTTATTCCGGAGATCCAATTGCTTCACATTTTCCCAATGTACCATTTTTACAAAACCTCAGAAATATATTCAAAGCACACAATTGGTGCTTTCAAGTGAAACCCTTTTTTTAAATGAAAGGGTGAAAACGAGAATTCGAAACCCTACGCACGTCTTTCCACTTGTGAAGATAGAGATCGATCGACCAAGTCACCTGCATCTTGCCACAGACTCATCAAGTAGAGCCTCTCAAGGATGCGATGTTTCAGCCGTCATTACGCTTTCCTCGGATCCGGGTAAAAATTCCCTTGCATAAAAAATTCCTTTTTTTCCTCATAACGGTTCAGTCGCCAACTAATCTCAAGCGGCCAATTCTAGAGTTCTATCTCGAGATTTTTATGCCTTTTTTTCTGTCATTACATGGAGCGCATATGTTGTTCATCACGTTACTTCCGGCCTTTCTAGATTAAAATCCTCATAGTTCATATGACCAAAGGGTGTAAGGGCATGAGCATTTCACTATTTCATGTTCGTCCTCAACCAATCATATTCCTGTAACACACTTTGCCATATCTTTCTTTTTTACATACGTCTCCAACTCTTTTGAATTTTTAAACGTGCGGAATAAATATGTGTCTCGGATTTATTTTACAGAATTTTAGTAACGCCATCGATCCGTGGAGTACCACTTCTACTATTTTTTGAGTGAAAGTGCCGGAGCACGAGCAACTCATCCTTTTCTCCTTTTGTGTGAACCTAAACGGAAAGCTTCTGATCGCGCAAGGAGATGATTGAAATCCTCATTTTCAGAGAATGACGTTTAATTAAATCTTCCTGCGGACGCGTTTCCTCTAGGGTTAAAGTCTTTCATGCGAGCGGAAGAAAGTGCGTCTTATGAACATACGCATTCATCTGTGTAGCGAAGTATTAAATGTACTAAAGCAAAAAATCCAGGAACCCTAAGCACTCGTGTCTAAGCGGTCCAAATGTAGCGTTCAATCTAGAAAAAAAGTATTTGATGCGCAACGTACTACAGAGTAAATCTACTTAATTCTTAATTGACGTCTTGTCTTCTGCTAGTGGATTAAAGCTGAGGCTGTCCTTGTTGTCGTTGTCATCACGTTCTCTCTCATTTTTTCTATCCACGTGGGAGATCAAATTGGTTCTTGTAATACCATTTCATAATAGCATTTATACGGCGCCCACCCAAAAACGTTACCTTTGAATTAAGTATTTATTAAATAATAATTATTACCTTTTATGGCCTTTTGTTTTTATATATACCAGTACCAGGTTATACAAGGTACGAGTTACGAGTTACGAGTTACTTACGATTAGTCAGTTGAGTGAGGTGAGGACGAGGAGTTGTGCTATTTTAAACCATACCAGATACCAGATAACAACTATATATACATACCATGTTCCTTACATGCAAATTGCAAAGCTTTAAAAAAAATAAAACTGGAAAGTCCCTTTTTCCGTTTGTCTTTTCTAAAATCTTTAAACTTGTCACAAAACTGTACTATAAGTTTCGGTTATGCTGTCACATAGATTTCTGATACTTTGACCAAAATGAGAATTTAAACACCTTTTCATATTTAACTTTATAATGGAAAATAGCCTATTTTATAACATAAAGATCAGCTTTTGATCACAATCACAACATCTTTAATGTTTGATACATCACATTTTAATTATCAATGGTAAAGCACATTTTATACCATATATAATAATATGATATCATGCTTAATTATCCCAGCGGAAAATGTGCAACATCATGCCGACCCTTATTAGCTCAGTCTCAAACTTTTGATCATGAGAAGAGCACACATATGGAAAATTGTTCTGGTAATTTTGCAACTTTCTCAACTTTTACCTCTTCCGCATAGTTTTTTTATACTTTTACAATTTTTCTAAGTTAGAAGGTTAGAGCCCACTTAATTCGAGCTGACTAAAAAAAACTCAAAATCTATGAGGAATTCAATTATAAAAGTTTTGGCACATTTGTACCCTACAGAAACGAGGAGAGCATCGTGTTCAACAGGGTAGAAAAAAGTGTTCACATTTGTAAAGCATTAATAATGTATACCATACTGTTACCTAATTAAGGTACAATTCCAAGACTAAATCTTTGCCTTACTTGTTATCTTTGTAGCATTGTTGGAGGTTGGAGCGTAGGAAGCAGACAATACGTATAGTTTCCTTCTATAAAACGAACACATTAATTTTTTTACCTGCTTCGGTTTACATGTATAATTTGGTCTTATCATTAGCTATTATACATTATACTCCATAGAGGAACAAAAGAGTATACTAAAGACGGTATAGAGTATAGTACGTTGTATTTATATGGTATTAGCAGTTTAAAAATGCTTCCGAAGTTGGTCTAAAAGGTTGAAAGTATTTAGACGAAGACAGCTTTTTCGAAATGTGAGTACTTTTACTTCCTTCTTTGGTAGTTCGAAGAAAAAAAAGTTGTCACACAAATAGCACAGTTTGGGCAAGACGCCTAGTAACTTTCACTGTGGCCTCAATATTTCACAGTGCTCAGAAAGGTTATCAACCAATTGTGCTATTCACGTCAAGCTTTCTGCATCCAGCAGGCTAAAAAAATACTCAAAATTTATGACGTTACGACGAAGTAAACTCGTAGACTGGAACAGTTTCAGTTTCCACCTTGGAGTCTTTTTTGTTCCAAAAGTCTTAAACACTAAGGAAGAAACCACACAAGGAATTGTGTCAGAAGTAGTATTAGTGAAAAATACCTGCTGTGCTCCTAGGTCTTTTTTCGTATATGAGCAAGTCAGAGTTAAATACATATAGCTCACATTTTTGAGTTTATTTGGCAGCAAAAACTGGAAAATAGGAGAAGAGTTGGAGAAAAACTTGGGAAAGTGGGACTTGCTCATCATAACGGGTTTGTGTTTGGGAGCAACTAATGTGGCGCGAGATGAGAGCCCAGTCGTGTCTAATCCCAGAGGATGCCACCGACGGAGGAAATAAAAAGAAATGAAGACAAAGTGAAGGAGACTTTGAGAGCACGGCCTTTCTCTAGTAGAAATAAGAGCAGGAGCGAAAAAAAAGTGGAGAAAAGAATAAAAAGCTCTCCTGCCGTTTTTAAGCGTCAGCTCATCTTCATAAAAACATCTTGACTGCCACCAACAGTTCAGTCTCTGCGACGTCTTCAAGTCTCCTCCCATTTCCGTTCTTTGCTCAACTTGAAGTGAACGAATATGGACATCGCGACGGAACACAGGGACTTATTCTTTTCTTTAGTCCTAACTTAACCAGCATCATTGCTGCAGTGCGGGTCATTTTGCTTGTACACGGACTTAAGGACACCATAACACTGATTCCACTTTTATACGCATTATTCCGCACGCATCAGTAGACAGGATTTTGCATTTTACAACAAAGCAAGACTATAATAAAGAAAAGCACCGTTTTATAATTATTGTTTTGTAATCCTCTGAAACTTCTCAACTGCATCTGCAGCATGCACAGTTTCTCCAGTAGCAGTGAAAAGAGTAATGAAAAGTATGAACAACGTTACATTCCCTTAACTAGATTCAAGAGTGACATTGACAATGTTATGTAATTTTTTTGTCGGTGTCACCATGTGGCTACTGAAAACTAACATTGAAATTCATGGGATTTGTTGGCATTTCCTGCTTTATGGAACATTCCTGTTGCGTCGCCCAATAAAATGGCAATTATAAAGAAAATTAAATTCTGTTTCCCTTTTATAGCACGAAACCCGTTCCGTTTCTGACTGCAGTTAATTGATTCACTGAAGGAAACCATTTTCCTATCTCCTATACTCCTACACACAAAAACATTGTAACAAAAAAACGTGTGCGAAGAAATGGGGAAACGGAGAAAACACAATTTGTTCTGATACACAGTTTCCATTTCCGTTTCAAATGAAGAAGGGCAAAGTAACGTTTTCTCCATCAAGAAATGCGCGTCGAAGGTTTCGTTTCCATCAACTACGTTCAAAAGACTCCAAGCCTTTCTTTTGAGGGGGAGCAAACGTTTCTTATTGTTCCGAAAATCTTATTCTATGCTTGTAACCCTGTGCACTGTAGAAGATCAATATTGTGCCGACAGTGCCGAAGAAAACAGAGTGCAACTCTATACATTCTCTATTTGGGCAAATGTCGAAAAACATCACGAAATTCCCATTCATCTTTGTGAATTTTGCATTGTTGGCATCAACACCGGTTCTCATGCAAATGCACCATTTGACTCGCGTCGATTTTGAATAAAAATAAGCTGTGAGAAGTGAATGGAAAATAATCCGAATAATCCGAATTCCTTGATTGAAAGACCCTTTTCCATGAAAGTCAGTTTTGAAATAGAAAAAGTGCTCCATCCATTATCGGAAGACGTTGAATGCCTCCGACAAGGAGCGGACAGCTCTTTTTATGCCCTACAAAGTAGAATCTCTTGGAAAAATCTGAATTGAGTGAATCTGAAGTGTTCAAAGCAATAAAATACTACGAAACACAGACAAAAACGAACTTTTATCTTTGTAAGATTATAATTAAACACGGCTGTTTACGTTTATATATATATTACGTTTTATATAGTAGTATAAAGGATTAGATAAGGAATCTTATAGAGACCTCCTGCAGCGTTTTCTTTAACCCTCGTTTCACTTTAAAAACTTCAAACATCAAGTGAAAACAAGTGACATAAAACGCTAAACAGCGGCACCGATCCGGAAATATTCAACATTGTAACAGTATTTATTTTGTGCTTCAACCTTCTTCTAGCTTCTACTTCTTTCTACTAAAAGGATTTCAGCTAAAAAGCAAAATAAAGTAACAAACTTTCAAACGGAATCAATATTGAATGGCAGCTCAAACATTCCTTATCCATAATGAGAACTTCTGTTTGTGCTCTATAGTTTACGATAGTGCATTTGAACGTCTTTTCAGAGATTCAGCTTTTACTAAGTCGATGGGAACGATGAAAACACGGAAAACGATGCGAAAGACAATAATTGTGCATTTGGAGAAGGAAGTTGAAAGATGGCTTGAGATTTGAGATTCTGAAAAGGTTCCAGATTGTGTAGAAGGAAGCTCATCGTGGTCATGCGGGCGAGGAGTGAAGACGCTGTCACCGCCTCAGCTCAACTTTTAATTAGAATTCCGGGAGAAAATGACACCAATTGGATTCACCACGGAACTTTGTGAGGATTCAAGCCACACAAAAGAGAGAAGGAGGAAAACGTACTTTGGAGTCTGGAGGAAAGAATGAAGTGGGAAAAATTAGTCGGTGGATGGCTATGTGAAAAAAAACCCGACGGAATGACGCAATTTGCCGGAGTGTCCATTCAATTCCAACTTCGCATCCTGTCGACCCAAGAGTCCATTGTTCCGTAGCAACAATGCCCTTTTGCGTGTGGGCTCGTCAGGACTACTTTTTTCGGGTTAGTCTACCTGACAAAGGTGACTGACCATATTCGTTCCTCCCTAGGGAAACTGCTGCCGACTTTTTGTTCGGAAGCAGCCACCGAACAAGTGAGCATTATGCTGAATTCCCTTCGTGTGACCATAGGAAAGCCTGATGCTGTCTGCACTTTGCTCCTTATTTGAGCAAGTCGGAAGCATGCTGAATCATGGAAGCAGGTGCACACAACTCCCACGGCTCTCACTCACAAACCATCCTCCGAAGAGAAATGAATGTGCCGCAAGCTTTCAGAGGAGGATTTTGCACGACTCGATGCAGAAGACGGATGAGGAATATTGCCTTGTTCTGGGCGGAGAAGCCCCATGCCTCTTCCTCCAATTTGTCATGGACTTTGCTTTCTCTGGGCGGAAGTGCCACTGAGTTGTGCACACACACTTTCCCGACAAATTGCAAACAGAACGGCTTTACTACTGACTGACTACATTTTGCTAGCCAAACCACATCCCGTAAGTGTTTTCTGCAAATGGAAAATAGTATTTCTGCGTAAGGAATGATTCCATACACAATCCCAAATCTGAGGCGTCAATGTACGCCAAGAAATGTGTCAAACCCTGGTTTTCCCTAGTCCATTAGGGTAAACGGAAAAAGACTTTTGGTTCGCAGTGCCACACAACTGAAACCAGCCGTCACAGAAAATACCCATTTATTTCACCGTTGGGCAATAGCAACGCAATTTCAAGGAATAAGAGCTTTTACAGGTTCAAGCTTATAGTTGCGTACATGATGCATCATATCGCCCCAAGCTTTCCAAGAAGGGAAAGCAACCTCCAAACCTCTACTTTGGTCTGTATACCCGACGGGTCTTTCGGGTTTTGGAAAACTAACAGCTATCTCATTTTCGAGAATAGTTACTAGTTTGTCGTTTCCCTGTTACTGCCCGCGCGTGTATTAATAATGACATAGGAAAATGGGGAAGAATACGTCACGAAGGACGGCAATTTCCTCATTCTGACCGACTTTGTGGTAAAATGACCGTTTGAGAAAAGACTCGAGGAAACAAAGTGCTTCGCATACAGGAACGATGGGCAAAGTTTTGCAAGCACAAAGTAGATCAACCCTTTTGTTTGTCCGCTTAGAGGGAAAATGGCTCATGATCTATGAATGTGGCCTAATCCTTGGACAAACGGAGAGTCTCAATTGCCACCTTCCCAAGTTTGCTACTGTTGTTGTCGCATCGTAAATTTTGAATTGAACATTGAACCTCCAGACTCCACAACTACTCGTCTTTGCTCCTCTTCATTTTGTTTCTTTTCTCATTCTATTTAAATATTCAGGACCGAAACCAAAACCCTAAAGTGCTCCAAGTACACAGACCCGTGAGACTTTTTAAGACGGAAACAAGAGGAGCAATGTGCTAAGAAAATAAATGACATCACTGAGCCTGAATAAAAAAACCACGACATCCATGATGGAGACGTTGCAGAGAGGAAACTGTTAATCTAGGCATTGTCGTATACAAACAAGGCGATTATCTGTATCACAGGGTAATTTAACCAAAGTGTCGAGCAACAGAAAGATGCAAATGCGACACGGTGTCTCGCTTGTCACAAAATGCTGTGTGGAGGTGACAGGAGGATAAGTGGGACTCACTTTGTCATCGTCACGAAGCAGTAAAGTGCCTCAAGGTGAAATGAAGCACGGAAGCCCAAGCTGCAAAATATACTCGCAAAGCACGCGATAGCCATTACGACTCGCTCAATTCATTTCGTATGCAAAGCTTATTGTGCTTCCTTCTCTTGGCTTCACAGAATGCTGCAATATTCTGGAAAAAATCTGACTTAAAATGTACACAAACGCCTCGACACGTTGTAGAAACGTAAGATCAGGTTTGCATATTTGATACCTCGTCAGGAGACACTGAAGACAAAGACAATCATCCCAGATGTTAAAAATTAAGGATGACACGTGACGTCGACGACGAGACACTCGTAACACCAGTTCAGTTGCTTTCCACTCCCACCCCTCGTCGTCAACTGTACACCATGATTCGACTGTGTTATAACAAAAACTAAAAAGGCGTACATCAAAAGTATATGCACAAGAAGAGGAAAAGCCCAAGTTGTCTTCAAGGATAAAGGGGATTGGGCGAAAGCACCTTTCCAAACGGAATTTGGAAATCCGTCTTGATACCATAAGGTTTGTCCTCTTGCCTTGCTTCTACTCGAGTGGAAACTATGTAAGCACGCGGCATTTACTACGTGACACTAGACACTAGTGTCGAGTGTCGAACACCGCCCTAACTCTTTGTTTCTCGTACGTTTCCTTACTGAAACACCCTGACGGGAAATCCCATCTGCTTACTTTCCCTCTTCAAAGAGTCTCATTGACTCCCGTTACTGACTCACCTTTCAAAACATTTGATCCAGAAAAACTCTCAGTATGTTTGCCAGAATTTTCAGTAGTCACAAATCGTAGATCAACTTGTTTAAACAACTTTCCATCCAAAACGAGTCACATTTCAAATCCGTTCAAAATAAAATAATTTAGATTGAATTCTTCCAATATTTGTTAGTCCAAAGAAGGTTATTACTACAGTGAATAGGGCACGTAAAACTTGAGTATTACGATTACGATAATATATGTTATTATAATAAATGGTTTTTTATACATGATAAAAATGATAATGGGGAAATTAAGCTGAGATTTTGAAGTTTTTATCGAGGACCTGTATCCGCTTCCGCCTGTATATTCGTCTTCACATCGAAAGACCATTTTCTCTGAGAGAATGTTCGAAAGGGACCATAATGGAAAAAGAGAGAAGAATTGACTCATTGAGAACTTTCCGCTTGAGGTTCAAGAGTAGTGCAGCGTCACAAGAACTTAAAATGGCGCAATTGGGAAACGAAATGGGTCTTTACATGTCAATCCAATCACAACCAGGGAAAGTCGTTTGCTTCGGAAACTAAAAAAAACTCTATATTCTATTACGTAGTGGGCAGCATAAAGAATTTGCTCCAGATTGAAACTTGTTAGGGTACTTTTTTCTCTAACATTTCTCTTGAAATCCCCAATTTGATGAAAAGAACAAGGAGACACGGAAAAGAAAAGACAAATCCTTTCTAAAGGCAAATAAAGCGATTACAACCACCACGCGTCCTTTTTTCCCCTTGTATACCATTTGAGACAAAGGGACAAAAGATTCCCTCCTGTGCAAGAAATTAAGGCGAAACAGGAAAAACAGCAGGATGGGATCCCGTCCCAAGACTTGGGAAAAGTGTACAAGGCTGGAAATGATGCACTTGAAATTGAATGTGAAGACGGAACGACGGTGACTTCCATCGATCCTCTTCCCCATCATTTCCTTCTGCACTCAAGTCTCACCTTCACTCCAGCCCATTACAATAATTTTGGTCCATTATCATTACAAGTCTCCCACGTGCCAATCGCACTTGCGGCAATGTTGTTTCGCCACCACAAAAGCACAGATTTTGTTTGCCACCACGAAAAGAATACATTTCTTACACCGCCAGACTATAGACCCATTTACAACTCTTCGAAAGCCGTACTTTCACAACATTGTTTTTAAGCCTACGGTAGATTACTGTATTATTTTGTTTTGCTCCGTGACGCAGAGTTCATTGTCATTTTTCAAAAAGTGCAATATTGAAGCTTGCAGTAGCACCGACATCGACAATAATGAAACGATGATGACACGAAGCCTACATTTTTTTACTTTGGAAAGAGACGAAGGAGGAGAAAGTAATAAAGTACGTGACTTTGTAAATTGTGACGCGTTTCGGTGGCAAAGGTGACAAGACCAACGGCCCACGAAGAATTACGATGGCATGGCGAAGAAGGAAGCAAAAACTACCAGAACCAACGAGGAAAAGGTAAGGAGTACGGAACATCGGATCTCATGAACACATTGGGAATAAGTCATCAAATTTCTTCTCCTCCTTGTACCATTCAACTCTCATGACTTGGCACGTCCACTCCAACTTGAAATACGCTTCGTATCTTCCGCGATGGACTTTACTCATTTTTTTTCGTTTACAAAACAAAAATGATGTGACAAAAATGGACTTTGCGACTTACCTCTCACTCTCAATAAGTTTTGGTAGACATTTGGTGTGTCCTCCGTATCGTATGTTATAACTATAATACCCTTCAATCTTTATTTTTGTGTCCTTTCTCCAGCTTTCAACGCGAAGCTTTGGAATTTTTCACTGACACTGAAAATGGTTGACAATACACAGGCGGGGTCAAATGATGTGACATTTGTCTTTGAAGTCCGTACTTCGAATGTAGATTAAAGTTGACTTTCCATTTCCACTTCCACTAATAGTTACAGTTATAGTTTTCGTTGTTTCAATTTCAACAACACTGCTCTGCAAGTAATCAAGCATGTAAATTATCTTATTATTTACGTTCACAACTATTAGTATTTTGCAAAACTATTATCTTAAGTAATACAGTTTATTTCCAAACGGTGTTTTTATTGTCGTAGAAAATTGTCAAGAGTCAACTTATCGAACCCCAAAAGGAACTCATGATTCAGCTTGATTCCACGTTATATAGCAAAAGTGACAGAAGGACAGAACACAAAGACAGTCGAGATGGATTACCCCTGACGTCTCCGAGAGAACTGAAGCCCGGTTTCGGGTTGCTCGTCCTATTCTTTCCAAACTGGAATCCCGGTTACATTCTCCGGGCTCTTCACATCGATTGGCTTTGAGTGTGCGTTTCCCATTGCAGGACAATCCTGGATTTTCTTGCTTTGCCCTGGTGAAAGTCACCGTTCTATACGATGGAACATGGGTTCCATCCGGTGTTCGGGAAAGAAAACATCAGAGAAAGCACAATCTTTCATGTTTCCTGTGTTTTTCTTACTTGGAAAAAGAGTTCAGGACCGTGTGCATTTACCGTTTCGCGGACAAATGGAACAAAGGACGTGGCTGTTTGGCTTGTATTTTGCACATAATGCGTCTGTGTGTGCATGTTATTGTGTATGCTTCATGTTATTGCTGCACCCTCAGTACCGATATAACGGCTCAACGTAACAACTTTAGTTACTCGTTAGTTAGAACTTATTTACATCCGATATTAAAAATGATATTAAAATAACTAAACTACTGTGAGTAAAAAGGTGTTTAGTACATAGTAGTATTGATTAATATATGAAATCGTCATGATTTAATCGTGATAAAGATATCTTGATTCTTATTTGACATCATTCATAATATTGTGTATGCTATATATTGTTAAACAGCGATGATATTTCACAAGATTCAGAGCATCCCAAAATTCTCGTCGCTTTGATAAAGCGTTAGCTTATATAAGCATCTATTCAATGATATGTTAAAGGAAATTCACACCTTTTGAAAGCGTAATCCTTTCTCTGGGAAAAGTTTCTCCCGCATGTCAAAATGAAGGTTTTGGTAAAATCATCACGGATTTCCTAAAAAAAAGTGGCCCAAGATCATGCGAAAGTTTAGGTTTGTCGCTTCAGAAAACTGCACAGGCAGTTGCAAAAAAAAGGATGGAAGGTGTGGTGTCGTATAAAAGAAAACTTGATAGCACAGACGTGTGACGGTGATACAAGAGATTCAAGGCTTGTCTGAGCCATGTAAGGGTGTGATGGCCTATAAAAGATGTATCTCAATTCCTTATTTCCCATCTTTCCTTTTGGCGTATCTCTTTTAGCCCGTAGTGTCGTCACCGGAACGTAACCAACAGCAAAATTGGCCAGTTAAGACGACAGCAATGTCGTTGTCGTCCTCGTCGTTCTTTGATGCTGGTAGTCGTCTTGAACGATGCAAAGGGGAAATTGCTCAGTTTGATACTGCAAGTGAAACTATCCTGCTCGTTCTTCAAGATCATCCTGAGAGAGAGAAAAACTTTGCTGTGTGTTGACGTGGAAGTTGAAGGTGTCTATACACAGTTTCTCTGGGGTAGTTGAGAGTTGAGACTTCTTTCCCATTGCTTTATCTGAAAAAAAACCCAAAAAATGCTAGTACGTAAGAAACGTCTATGAAACAGGAAAAACCCATACTGCCTGTTGGATGTTGTAGGTTGCCCAACTCGATCGGATTGCACTTGCACACATACTCTTCCACACACGCTTGGCTCACTTCTTTCTTAGGGAGAAACCGAATCCGGGAGAGAAAGGCAGTTGGAGAAAAGCAAAATGGGAAACATACACTTTGTAACTCTTGTGTGTATGGAAGGAGCATTCTCGTATAAATTCCGGCTGAGAAGGTTTTCCGGGCTTCATTGCGCTCCTCGCTGGAGTCGTGGCAAGTCTCTCTTCTTCTCCTCCAGTTTCAATTCCGACGTTCTTCTCTCTCTCAAGTACTAAAGGCTTTCAAGTGTGGCACACCCGCACGCTATTCCATTTAATTCCTGTGGACATTTCCATTATTTCCATTTCCTATTACAACCATTCCTTCCGGACGTCTTCTAGTTTCTCAAACTCTAAACAAATCTACTCTTCCCACTCACAATCTGACACTTTCTCAAGGCTCCACTATCTCAAGGGTCACTTTCTTCCAGACACCGAATCTACCAAGAAATTTAGATAAAGTGACTCACATAACTCTCATTACCAAGTTTAACGGCTAAATTCAAACTTCAAACATTCATTTTCAAATTCTGCGATTTTGAGTTATTATTAGGTTATTACAAATTGCAGCAACAACAACTTTCCGAGTTGAACTCATATTTCAAAAATCGCATATAACAAATATGTAAAGTTAAAAACCGAATCGGTGTTGAATGTTTCAATTTTTTAACGTATGAAGACATTGATAACTTGACTGCGATAATCAACTTGTGACAATGGTGGCGGTTAAAATGCTTTGGGTACTTTGGAAGAGCTTCTCTACCAACTTTTCTTTCTCGAATGGGAAAAACACCAACGACAATGGTAAGATATCAAATTTTGCTGATTAAATAGAATAATAAATATTTATAACTATAGTTTAGAAGTTCGAGTATCAAACCATGCCATTGCATAAGGGGCCATTTGGAATTTGCAATTCCAGAACTATATTTCCTTGAGAAAACAAGTTTTGGCGATATTTTCCTCACTAGACAATTCGTTAATAACAGCCAAGAAAACTATGACATGTGACATTTGAGATAAGAAAAAGTATGTTTCTACTTTTCATTTTTTTCTTGAACAATAGAAGTGGACCGGAAGCGCGTTCGGTACAATCGCCTTCGCCCCGTGAACAAAAGTCAGTCACATCCTGTAAACCTAAGCGGACGGAGCAACGGGAACAAAATGTCCATGAGCACTTCCGCTTCATACGACAACAACGGTAACAAAAATGTGGAGTCTTGGAAGCAAGATAACTGGGACAACTCTGATAGCGAGTTTGAAGATGACGATGACTGCTCCAGGCACATGGGAGAAAGTGGGGACGAATCTTCTGACTTTGGTGAGGAGACATGAAACTCGTTATTTATACACCGTAAAATTTCTTTTTTACCCTCATATTGCAAGCATGTTGCTCAAGCACAAATGTGTCTAGCCTTCATAATGCATATAACGTGAACAAAGTGAGGTACGGTACGCTCGTGTGGGATGGGGAAACAAGAAACCCGATTGTGCTTTGCGGATACGATTGCGGAAATGAAATTAGGAAGCGGTTTGCCCTTTCTCCACCGAGGGAAAGCATCCGGAAAGCTTTCAGAATGAAACTGAATTTTGAACTCCTTGACAAAATTCTCGTTTAGAACCACCTCATCGGCATATTCCATCTTGTCGCATACGCTACACTCACCCGCCCTCGCATTCTTTGAAACATAATCATGTCGCTTTGAAATTTTTGAATTCATATCTGCTCATTCTCCATACACCTAAAAAGTTTGCCAATCATTGAAGTTACCCGTTTTCCAACACCACTACAAAAGCACTCAAAGCAAACTCAACCAACTTCGTTCACATTGACATGTGACAGATGAAAGTCTCTCAAACTTCGTTTCCATTTTTCCCTCTATATGTGACATCTTTTAACATTGTTATCGTTTTCTGGTTGTATCTGATAACATTCCCTGAACGTCTGAACACGCGAAAACGACTGTATATTTATTTCCGAGGTACCGAAGAATACTGAATGCGTAAAAGGGTAAGAGATACAGACTAGAGACACAAAAAATTGCAATTCCATCCAATAAGCCAGTGTACAAGAAGGTCTAAAACACAATAAATCATGGTTGGCAAAGGGCGCCTGACAGATATTCCATATTTTGAAAGACAGTCTGGAGAAAATCCTCTGCAAAAGCAAATTGGCTGGGTAATAGCGCCATTAATATTCCCACAGGGACAAGGACTGTGTCAATCGTTCAAAGCCCGATGAAAAATAAGGCAAAATTGGCGGTATTCTATTTTTTACCATGTCATTAGATGACATGAACAATCTCCTAAAGACTCTCAGGGAGCTTAAAAGAAAGAAAAACGAGACGGTTATTCTCAGAGTAGGAAATTAGAATACAAAATTATACCTTACTCGAGGAAATGGACTCTTTTCTTCGTATTTAAACGATTAAGGAGGCCATTAGAAAAGTAACGATTTTTAAAAAGTTTATTTTTACCTTTATGGGTTTGTCCTTTGGTCCCGATCGTACAGATTACAACAATGGTGAGTTGACTTACGAATGAATGCAAAAACGTGTTAGTAATTTCATCATTTTGCACAACAAAAGGAAGAAAGACAAAAACATAGTCCCGCAACGAAAAGCAGTATCTTATTGTTTTGTTTGATACGAAGGCGGTATAATTTATGGCAAATGACCGTTGTCACATAATGCAATTTATGAGTGTACACAAAAAGAAAGTCCATTTGCTTCCATTACTTGACACAGAAAGAGCGAGGTCTTTCACTTTTTTGTGATTTTTATACTTGCATAACGTAATATTAAACTAAAGCACAGTCCTTCCGCTCACAGCAGGCTTTTAACGGCTTAGAAAGTCCCGAAAAATTGAGTCTTTTTGTTGAAAAGGAACACTGAATTTGCACACCATTAAAGAAAGTTGCATTAATGGCGTCGTTACAACTCTAAACCTTTTGTTACTCGGCTTTCAACAAGAATTCTTGTGCTTATAAGAACAAAAGAATAAAAAAAGTTAACCAAGTTCCTTTGTGTCTAAAAACTTTTGTGTTCTTTATGGACATTTTTCTTTAAAGATGATGAAGTTGAAGGGCTGACGTGTGATGTTTGTGATCGGGCCTTCCCAACGGCCAAACGACTTGCAGATCATCAACAAAAGAAGAGGCATTTCGGGTACGTCATTTTCATTTAATACTTTCCTGTTTTTAAAGTTTCAAAGTTTGAAAGGAGGAAATTCTATAATTAATGCATATCATCAAAAAAAAGTTGGTGCATCACGTTCATGCTGGGGAAAGGTGGTTTAACCAAACAGACAGCTGGAAGTCTCAGCTTTAGTGCTAAAATTGAGGAACTAAACATTTTTATCTTTCTATTAGTATTAGCGTTGATTGAAAGTACTTTATACCATGTTTCTATATTAGACACCGTTTTGTGTACATTTCAGTTAACCTTTCCCTTGAATAGGTCTTGAGAAATAATGGAACTGACAGTGTGGCTTGCAGACTGTCCTGACATGCCTTAATAAAATGTTTCCAAAACATTTCAGTCTGTCTGAAGGCTGAGGCTGCTGCGAGAAAGTGGCATTGTACCAAGTCATCACTTGCACAAAGTCATGAAACCTGACATGAATGTAAAAGCACTTAAAGTCAAAGTCATTTGGTTAAGTGGACTTGTGCGTCCCAGTCTCAGTCTCAGACCAAAATGAGATGACGGTGAACGTGAACAACAGCCGTTTCTCATTTCACTCTCCTGTTCAATTTTAGCTTCAACTTTTAAACTAAATGAAGTTGTAGGGAACTGCATTACTTCACGTTGACTTTCATTTAAGGTTAGGTTTTTGACTTCGAAACATTAAATGTAACATCACCAACAGCACGTTTTGTTTTTCTCCATCAAAAAAGTTCAGAATCTGTAGAAATACTGCAATACACATTTCGTCTTGTGTTTTTTATATAATATACTTGGTTTCGCTATACTACAACAATAACAGTCTTCAAGGTTCAACGAGCAGCTAGAGGATGAAGTTAGCTTGACGAACTCAACTCCGACTCGAATGAAGTCTCGTCTCTCAGACACGAGAAAGTAGAATAAATGAACTATAACAAAAGAAAACAAAAAAGTCTTTTCGCTTTCCTCTTACTAAAAACTAAGACAGCGAAGGAAAACACAAAAGGAAATGACAAATCACGTTTTTTACCTGGCAAAAGTCTACGAAAGAGAAACAAAGAACGGTTTTCAAAGGATTTTCCAAAGAGACTAAATTGAAACTGTCAAAACTTCATTGAGTTTGCCAGTTTCCCCAGTTTCCCCTCTGCTGTGTGCTGTTGAGAAGCACGTTTATTCTGACGTAAATGAAAAACGCCAATGCACCAAAATGTCGTTTATATATTAAATGAATCATTTTATTTTACTGCAAAGTTATCTCGCATTTCCTGTCTAATCTCCCAATCGGGTAATTCAATTACGTGAAATTAGAATGAAATGAAATCAACTAAGGAAATTCCTCCCAATTCCATTCATTTTAAAAATGTTAATGTGATGGACGTAATTGGTAGTAACTAATGAGAATTGAGTTTGGTTTGGTCACTTTGGACTTTGAAGTACTGCAAGGTATCGGTAAGGTAAACTCTGTAAAAGTGTATAACTGTATACATTAACGCAACAGTATTGTTATACTATATACTGACACTATTATTATACTTTTTACAATAGTAAAAGTACGCCGAGTATATATTGTCATTACTGTCCTAGTACAGGCACCTGAGAAAACCGAATTCCAATTTCACTGTCAGGTTCAGTGGGAAAGTTGAGAGTTTGAGGACATGACGCAGTGAATGACAAAGACAAAGCGAGTGAATCTCTTGGAGAACTTGTAACAAATGCAATTCGACAATTCGTCTTTTGTCCTTTACCACTTTTCCCAATGTATAAGTATTAAGGCTGCTTCACTCTCCGTTGAGAGGATTCCTCTTTTCCAACTTTGACAATTTAATTCCATGACAGAATTATCCGAGGGTTCAGAAAGGTTTTGTTATTTGCTCAACGGCAAAGTAGTTGGGACAGGACACAATTCTCATTAAGTGAGATCAATTAATGCCATTCTCTCACTCCAACTTGTTTACTCTCATCCGAGAAAGTAGTATAATGGAAAGACCTTGCATTGGTCTTGGTCTTTCCCATATGTTTACATTTCACACGTAGATCGGAGAACCTTCGGAGATCAAATTGAATCACAAGACACGGAACTAAAATGTACAATTCCAAACACATTTTATGATTTTACTAACCCTAGAGACAACATTGTGCAATTGGAATTTTCAAAAATAGTACGTTTCATCATACGGGTATTAGAAGATTCGTTTTCGTGGGGATTTTGTGGTTTTCCATTTATGATTGAAACGCTCAAGGTCACTTTGGCACACGAGGACTTTTAATCACACATAAAACTGTGAGAGCGTGAGTGTTGTTGAAGGTCTTTTCCTTTCGATGGTGACATTTTTTTAAAGAGCCATCTCGATCGACTTTTTCTTTTGTAACCCGCCTTGACGTCTTAAGAGTTTGATTCTCATGAGGGATTTGCTGATAATGTGTGATCCCTTAAGGAGATTTTGTTTGTGTTCTTGGACATTGTAGGTGCTTGCAGTGCGACAGCATCTTCCCGAGTCGTCAGGCACTGGATCATCATCGTGAACAGATGGACCATTATGACTTTGTGTCCGACTATGACTCTGATACCACTTCTTTCGACTCAGATGAAGATGGTTTCGAGGACGAGGAGGAAAGGGAAAGGCTCTTGTAAACATACAAACAGATAAGAGCATACAGAAACTTAAAATTTTATTACACAAGTCATGGATCATCGTAAAAAATTGATCGATATGAAAAATATGAAAATGCGAAAACTGAAATGGTAAGTTACACCAGGAAAACGGGATTATACTAATAATAATACTGGATGAAATTATATTCGTAGTATGGTAAAGTTTCAATCTGATGAAATGTTTAATTGAATCCTTTCATCCTACTTTCTACTGCGTTTAAACGGGAACTTTATTCTACAACAGCTTTAATTTATTGCTTCTAATTTCATTAATAGTGTTATTTTGTTAGTTTCCGTGCAACTTTAAAGAATTACACCTGAATTTCCATCAGTATTAATAAGTACCTTTCTAAACGTTTTAAGACGTTTTAAACAGAAACACCCGACTTAGTAATTTCAATTAAACAAATTGTCGTTGCTTCAAAAAAAAAAATGAAAATAATACAAATTGCGAACCGAGTGTTTGTATGCATGAGAAAATGTCGAGATGAGAACTTGAGAAGCATCTCATGATCTCATCATAAAAAATGTGAAATGTCACGTTGTGTTTTGCGTGGCATGATCGTATAATCGAATAATTGAACAATATGGACTCTATAATTGAAACAAAGGACAGTAACAAATTCAACCTGAAATATCACATAGCAATTATCAATTCAGAATGATGAGCTCTATTTTGTATCAATATGGACAATGATGTTCCATAATCTGAATAATCTGAATAATCTCCCATATATACTTTTTATGTGTATACTATTACCCCAAAAATTATTGTAAATACAACTGAAAAAATTACATTTTATTTCATATTGAAATACTAATTAATGATAGTTTATTAGAATGTGTTAAATTATAGTTAAAAAATTACATAATATTTAGAACGCTAAAAATAGAAAGTATTGCTCTAATGAGCTGCAAATGGCAGGAATTATTATAATGTGTTATGTAATTGTGTACCTTCAAAAATCTAAATGTTCAATGTTCATTAGCTTGATCAAACATGGGAAACATGTTTTAAAAAATGGATGTTGAAAGTATTAATAAAAATGTATCATAAAAGCCATCATTATGATGATTAGATTCATTTTTAATTGCTAACTATGATTTGGAGGAGGCACTCTTGTCGACGATACGTTCCTAAGGGTCATAAAGAAAGGCTGGAAAGACTTCATATCCTTTTGAATAAGAAGTTTCTGGAATAAATAATTCAAATGGAGCAAATTGGCTGCGGTTTTCATGAATGAGTGCCATTGCCATTTCACCAGACTCTAATAAACGAAGTAGACGAAAGGGAAAAGTTTGCTTTCACCAATTTGATAAATGAGGAAAGAAGCGGGTCTGCGGTCTGCACGTCTCCAGAGTTGACTGTACTGTATGAAATGAAAAAGTGGCTTTGACATCCAACCCGCGAATTCCATGGAATAGAAAATAGAATGCTTTTCGTTGAAAACACAAATTTCAAACTATACTCGTAGCAAAATCTTCAAGCTGAGTTGCATTTTGTGGTGGTTGGTGCAAGCGGTTTTGTAATTTCGTAAACCTTAGCATCATAGTGAGCATGTTGGAGTCCAAAAGAGTCTTAATCAATCCCATATTATGCTATACAGCGTAAAGTTAATTATGAATGCAGTTATGCATTATCTATTGATTGCACCACGTCAATTCTTCGTCGTTGCCATTTGTCTGACACGTAATGGGAAAGTTACTCATTTCTTATTAAAGTCATTTTCTGCTGATTTGTGACGTAGTAGTATTTCTCGTTAAAAACACTACAGAATAACGATACTGGTGACACACTTATATCGTTTAGGGAAACTTGGACTGCATTGTCAAACTTACAACAGAACCCGGGAAAGAAACCTTACAACTACAACGCAATATAGAACCAAGTGGTATCCGCAATTTCAAAGACACCTGAGCAAAGTATTGACGTCAAATTTTGTCAAGTGCATGTGACAAGGACACGTTCAACAGTACATGGAAGATCTGCTGCCGTCACTTGTCAACGACATTACATTGGAGGCGGTTGGAACAAATC
>JABASF010000586.1:0-36887 GCA_019776145.1 Harlomillsia oculata
CACGCGTCCCACTGAACCATCCTCATGTTTTTACGCCTTCACAAAAGAATTGTGGTAGGAAGGCAGAGGCAGGTGCTCACGAAACAGTTTTGCAAAACGTTGATGAAAAATGGTTCATTGATTTTTCCAGGTGATCTTGTTTTATCCAGCATTTCTCTCATCCTCAAGCTTGGATTAATTAAACTGATAACATTTCGGTGACCTGGGAATGAAAATGATACAAAGCAAGTATAAAAGGATTTAGCACGTTCACCTCGTTTTAATAGGTCGATACGGATATCCGATACATAGGTTACGGTAGCCACGTGCCTCAAACGTTAGGACGCAAAGTACACAGAAGACACAAACTAATAAAATGCAAAAGCTTCTCAGGGCGTACATTGACTTTGTTGCTTGGTGTATTTGGTCTATCACATCCAAAAATCGATGAATTTAATTCAACTAGAGGTGAAACCACAACAAGACAGTGCACTTTGTAACTTTCATTCTTCCCAAGACTCTATGTTTCTTACTCTCGTCTGTCGATCCGAGACAAACAATGGTTCCAATGGCGCATTCAAAAGCATAGGGCGTTGAGCTTCAGTGTCAATACAATTGTCAACTCGAGATGGTCAACGAAACTTGTGTCTGACAGCTAGAACTTTGTACATTGTATACATAACCTACTATAATAGTCCCTCGTATTGACTCTCCTTGACTCTTCCTGCCGTTCTAACTTTCCATATTCTCTCTCTCCAGACCTCTTTCTGATTCGGATCAGTTTCACTCTCACACATTATTTGCCAACTCCCGTTTCCCACGGTTGACGAACTTGGTCCACGCAATTCAAATGCTTGTACAAAAACCACAAACATCAGGGAGAACCCACCTTTGCTCCTTCTCAAGCAGAAAACAGCTCCCACATAATCCCAACAGTTTAGACCCAAATCAGCACAATTTCACAAACTTTTTCTCCAGGTTTATTTGTTCCATACGACATTCAAACTTTGTTCCCAAAAAAAAACTTGGTTACTAATCTAATTCTCCAATCTGGTTTCATTCCCTTACTACCAAGAAAAGCCATTACACATGGCGTAATGTCGAACCCCGTCACAACTAACAATCAAGATTACAACTCTATGACTCCAGGTAACATTTTTTGCTATCATAATTTCCAGAAACAATTGTCATTGTCACCTCAAACTTTCAACAATGAATTGCCATCTTCATTACAACAACTTATTTCTAAATGTACTGAAAAAATAGGTGTAGAGCCGAGAGTCCTGGAAAAATTCCCAGTAAAGTCTTTTTGGACTGTCCAGTTGTCCAGTCAAGTGAATTTATGAAATATTATGAATCGAATGACAGTACCAATGGATGAAACTAGGATTAATGATGACACAAAATATGACATGTTGTGAATACATGACAAACGACACTATAATAACAACGAACACTTACCGGCAATGTGAAGAGGAAGGCAAGAGGTCACAACAATAATGATGACATAGAGGAAATGAAGTCATTCTCGCCCACGGACAAGCAGCTAACGAGTTCAATGCCCGCCTTCGGGGTCGACGTCGCCTCCCTGGAACAGAATTAAATCAATCCGATTTTTATCCATTATTATATCATATTATTTTTTTATAAGAGCATCCTTTCATATAAGAACCATCTTTTTTCACAAGAGAACAAAAACGTACGGAACTCCTTGCGCTTCCAACACATTCTGACAAGACAAATAATAGTAGATTCTTATGGATTCTTATAAAGTAATATCAATGTCTTATGAATGTTATGAACTACCCAAATAGAAGCCTAAGTCATATTCCACCTGCCGTCTGTTCTGTCTGTCGTCTTGTGCATTTTTTATTCACACAACACCTGACACACAATAGAGCACACGCTTTATTTTCTTTATTATTTACACTGCTTGGATACATTTAATTTTTCAAAGTCTTTTCGGTCAATTGTAATGTACACACGACGAAAAACAACTTTGTGTAACGTAACTTCAGACACTTTGAGAAGCAAAACAAAATAGTACAAAACGAGTAACAATCATCTCTTTTCTTTGCAATACCGTCTGTGTTATTTCGTTTCATGTTCATTAATTTCCCGGTTTGAGGAAAATAAATTGAGAAAATGCTTCCTGAAGCATAAGCATCAGACTTTTGCGAGTCCATTGTGTTATGAAGCATGGAGCTACTAACCAGTTTGAAGAGCAATTAAGCACAAACACACTCCTTTTGCACCAACAGACAAAAGGTAATATACAAAAGGCAAAAAGCTTAATACAGACATATAGACAATTAGAAGTGATGCTCATTAACAGATTTTCATTCTCCTCTTGATTCTGCACACATTTAAACTCTTTTTTATGTAAAGCTTCGTATCCTCAAACCTGATGAGCGAAACAGATTGATGAGGTTGAATTAACTATAAAGTCTGACCTACGCCGGCTGTTATAAAGATTTTTTTGTATTTATTATTACATCACTGAATCAAAAAGCTATTATAGGTTTGTTCTACATAAAGGGTTTCAGTAAATTGGGTCATTGCTCAGATTATTTTTTGTATATAAGAATGACTTAATCTTATAGTTAATACTACTTATATAGCTTGATTATCCAGAGAGATGAATTAATTTGTTAATGAAAAGACACAAGTCAAAAATTCCAGGTTAATGAAGGAAAGTGATGGAAGTTGGTGTTATGAGATGGATTAGGGCATGAGAAAAGGAAAAGGCACATTTTTTCCTTGGGTAAAGCGGAAACACAGACAAGAGAGATTGGATTTATTAGAAGAAGTTGGCGAGTATGGTTTAAAGTAGCTAGTGGTTGAATTACTACTCGGGTTGATTTTCATTGAGGGAGTCGAATGATTTTTTCCAAGTAGGAGAAGTTGCCCAGATTGTGTTCCACGCACTAGCAATCATTTACCTGTTTGTTCATCCACCATAGAGGAGGATAATACGGGCAGACATGGCCATTATAGGAGAGGATAATAGTGTGTATGTCTGTAAAAAGGTTTCACAGGAGTGAGCGAACACACAAGCTTATTGCCGAGACAAAGTCAAAGTGAAATAAAGAAAAGAAGAAGAAGAAGTGAATAAAGAAAAGAAGAAGAAAAGGAGACGAATGAGATGAGAGATGTGTGGAAGTGCAACTTCTCTCAAGTTGGCTGCTCCAGAAGAGTGCAACCCCTAAAGTGATGAAGAAGAAGGAACAACGCAACCACCGGAGAGTACGAATACAGCATATCATTACACACAACACAAACACGTAATAAAGGTGACTGATAAAGAAAGAATGAGAGAAGAGTTGAATCAAGGAGCTGTTGATGCTCCTTTTTTTAAAACTTGTCTTCTCTCTCCCATTCTTTTTTGACTGCAAACTGGATTGAGTGAGATTCATTCTTGAACACTTTGGGGATCTATTCACAGAATTCGGGATGAACAAGTAGCCCCAGCACACGCAGGGCACACTAACACTTCACAAAAAGAAAGAATGAAGAAGCTAAAAGGTCCTCACGTTGATTATGAAAGCAAACTGGTTCATTTCTTTTTTCGTATATTCTCACAAAGTGACTATATGTCGACTCACTCAAAAGGACCAAAACCTCACTTCTCCAACCCTTTTTCTTACATTTCCATTCCATCTCATCGCATTCTTAACTTCTGTGGACCCGATTCCCCAATGTTTTCCAATGGAGAACTTCTTCTTCTTCAAAAAAAAACTGTTTTTTGAGAGTATGCACTACGTACACAAGCTGATACGAAAAAAAAGACAGGACAGCATGATGTGCTCAAGATTTTATAACTGAATGGTTTTTGGTCTTCTCAGTGATACACTGACTTTGATTTCTTAAGAATTAATTCACGCCAGGCTAGTGTGGAAACACGCGGTAGGAGTCAGTCTGACTCTATTCATGCGCCTTCACATCACTTCCGATCCCAACTCCATGTGGTCAACCCCAAGTATGTCACAAAAGCAGTGGCCCTATCATCATGTCACGTCACGAATACCTCAAAAAATGCTCCCAAAAGCAGTTGGGTGCAATTGCATGTTTTCACCTCAGCATGAACGGCATGAACACACAGACAAAGTAAAACTTTTGCCTTTTGCAATGTGTATTGACCACAAAAACGTGCATAACTATTGTAAAGAGCATTAAAGTGTACCGCAATAAATTCACAGTACAGAAATTGAAGGTCCACCTCCCCAAGTTGAACAATAAAGCGCACGCCGGTGAAGAAAGAAGTGAAGAAGAAGTCAGCATGGTCATTGCCATTGGAATGTGTGCAAAATACTAATCTCACACATCACCTTGATACAAGTGATTCAATAGTGTGTGTTTGCACAGTCATGGTCACACAAGACCAAAAATGTGTATCGATGCACTCATTCGAGAGTTTCATCTTTTGAAACCTTGAGTGAGCACACGGACTTTATTCTTTCTTCAAGAAGGGAGCACCGTTGCACCCAGAGTTCATTGGGATTCCCTTTATGTAACAACAGCCCAGTGAGACTAACAGAGTGTGACTTTGGCCACTTCATTCTCTCTTTATATGATTCCATTCCATACATTGGGTCCAACTTTGTGTCTGTCTGCTCACGGTTGCTGGGACCTCCTCACTTCTTTCGTGTTGTCTCCCTTTTTAATTCCAGTAACTTGCCCGCTGTCTCCTCCATTGTGCCCATTGTCTACGTCACAGTCGAAACCTACTCTTAAGACACTAAGCAAAACAAATTGATCCTTATGTTCCTTGTCCCCTTAAGCTGTGACGCTAACAGCTTCTCACCTCATTCACTCACTTTATTCATTCCTCATCATGACTCTTTTTGAGTACAACCAACTTGCAAATGTGCAACTTTGCCCTCTTGTTTCCAATTCAAGTTTTGCCAGTAGCATTCTTTTTTTTTTGCATTCTCACTACTCAGTAGTCAGACTCCCAAATCTTAATGTTTCATGCTAATGTTCCTTTGTCAAGTGTTTTTTCCAAAATTACCAAATTCGAAATGCCTTTTGAAAAAAAAAACAGACATGTATCTCGTATGACTAATTTATACAGTTTTTGGAAGTGCACGCAAAGACTCAATAGGTATGCGAGAAACATGAAGATGCTCATTAAGCCGTCTCGTATATAGGAAAGACTCGGAATTGAGAGTACAGTGATGAAGACGCAGAATAAAAATGTCATCACATGGAAAGAGAACGAGGAGATGAGAACTGAGACTCGAGCATTAGTCACAAGGTGTAATCTTAGAGGGAAAAGGCATTACGCAGTGCATCGCATGCGGAATATAATCCTCGTATTTAGAATAGTAAGTAGAGTTAGAGACATTAAAAAAAAGGTAGAATAAGCGAGTATACGTAGACAAATAAGTGAAAAAGGAGCGTTGTTGTTTGCAAGATGAGTTTTTTTTGTGTTGGTGCACTTGAACCAGTGCGAATAATGTGCAAACCGTGCACAAGATGAGATTTTGTATGCCGATGCATTTCTACGGAGTCCTGCAACATAATCTATGAAGGAGAGAGTGAAGGTGACAGGACTTCCCATTCTTACACACTAAACAATCCACCTACTTTTTCCTTGTCGTAAATTTCATCCTTATGTTTCAGAAGATAAGCTGCATGGTGGTTTTGAGAGATTCATTACCTTTCACGACTCAGTGGACGTATATTTCCGCGCTGATTTCACTATCCAGGCCAAATGAAGCATTCGTCACGAAGCCCTAATTGCATTCATTAACACTAGGTACAAAGTATACATATACGCTTGTGGACGGATGAATTAAGATCACAATAAACGGACAGAGCAGCACTTAACCGGTGACTCACCTTGGAGGTGAAAATATACTAGGAGCAAAGCTCTCAGTCTAAACTAAATGTGTTTGATATTATTTAGTCAAGTGGAAAATGTACTCGAAATGCGTTCAGGAACACACTAAGTTCAAAATGTCAACTTGTCAACTTTTGAGCAAGACAATAACAGAGCTATTTGAAGAATTAGTCACACATGCGACGAGGACGGGATATGATGGCACGATTCGTATACATTCCTCAACTCTCAACTACCAATCTCTCTATTAACCCGTGCCAAGTTAAGTAGTTTGCACTCTTGGCACTTTGCAACCGCCGTAGTGCACAGAGGAGACCCAAAATGCATATTATGAGATGTGACTATAACGAAACAAGTGGGAACACACCGGCCTGGCCCGGTCGTTGTTGCTCGTGTATAACAAAAACACAATCATCATTTACACATTTTTTGAACGAAGCAGGAGCAGAAAGGCTCAAGGCTTGGATATTACTGTTAATGGGCGTGAGTCCATGCATACTTCATCGAGCCTAATTTACCTACTCACACCTATGCAAAGACTGTCATCCGACTAAATTCCGTCATCATCATCGTCATTCCCCTTTTACCTGTATAAAAAATGACAGAGTCGGTCCGACGTGAAGAGCTGAACAGAGCTGAACGGGCAAGTTACGACGACACGGCGAGTCATCGTCAGCTCTCCCAGTTAAGTTATCCTTCACCAAGCGTACACAACACACATAAAGATAACGCTTATCAGCATCCGTAGCAAGGAGACGTACCCAGGAATGTCCCCTATTAAGCCACTCTCTTTTTAACTCCTAGCGCACATAATTCCAGAAAACTTCAATCCACTTGGCCCATGAACACAAAGTCCCATTATGTGCAACTCCCATTAAGCAAAAGTCTTTCAAAAAGTAAAAGCTATCGCCATTCATTTTCAAATCCCTCATTCCTCACAAAAACAGGGATTCTAAATTGTCTTGTCGGGAGAACATGTTATATGGTAGCAAGAGCTTTTACCTTCCAGCTCCTGTCGAGTTGTATTCTCCAGACTCGGAACTGGACAACTGACAATTCAATGCCAAAGACATTACAACCCTTAATGATATTATTACGTACACGCTTAACTAACGTTCCTTCGGGTCATTGGGTACACAATGTACAACACAAAATTATGACTGTCTCTAACAACAGTAACAATGGACTAAGTGTGAGGAAGATACGAAAAGCCATCCTCTCAAACTCTACATATTATGCATGCATGGGAAATTGAGGTGATACTGAGACCAAAGGCCTAAATACTCGGACGATTTAAACTTTTCCGTAAATCTTCTTCTCCTTCTCAATTCAGTGGTTTTTGGTGCGTGTAAAAAGATTAAGAGCGTCTTTGTCCTATTCTCTTTTCCTTCAAGATCTTCCAGTCTCATCGTACATAATGTTAAAATGGTAATTGAGACTGAGCTGAAAGTTGAGGTCACAGGAGAGAAGAAGTTGCACAAAATTTTTTCGGCCGAGTCACAATTCAAAAGGACTGAACAGGCTTGAGCCACTCACATATCTCCATCCACTCAACAAACGAACTAATTTGAACAAAGTATACAGACTTTTCGTCTGTCCACAGAGTGAGAATGCACGTACCACCTGTACATTTTATGCAAATCCACAAGTAATTGTGCTATCCGATTTGCATTTACAGTATCCCAGAAAATGTAAATGTCCATCCACCTGCAAAAACTGTCCGTTACACTCATGCGACAACAATCCCCAAGAGGTTTCACATTACATGTTGCCTCTTCACAGTGATTTGTAAACATTAAATCCACTTCTACCTCCTTATTGTCGAGTGTTTACTTGTATGCAATTCATTCCACTGCTCATCCCTCAACATTTCCAAGCAATTAAGTAATTTTAGAGTTTGGAGAGTTCTACAAGGATTTCTGGACCGTGTTCCGTCTTATTTACAAGCGATACCGGAGGAGCAAGTTTCAAAATGAAAGGAGGAGGGAAATCACTTCGGAACTCGGAAGACTCTCAATCCAATGCAAGATTGCAAGTTCCGTGTAACGTGACTGTATCCGTGTGTTCATGACGTTTCCTTAAGCTAACATGTCACTTCTTCCCTATTCTTCCGTCCTTTTTCATGTTTCTGAAGCACTACACAGATGCTTTTTTGCCACTGTGTGTATGATGATTTTGGGTTTCCCTTCGTGTTGTTGCAAACTTGGAACCAAAATGTGTGGGACCGAGTAGAGCAATGAAGCAGCTCCGACGAGGAATGTATCTTAATGTATACAACGTGTCTGCGGAGGTTGTAATGTACATAGTACGTAACGTAAAAGGAACTATCTCACATTGCATTGGTTATTTTTGGGTAAAAAAGAAGTTCAAAAGATGTTTCCCTATCTTCCATCTTTTACCTTATCTAAACGACAAGGAAGCAAGCACAGTACGGACTAATGACAGCCTAAAAAGCACACAAGAGAGGGATATAGTAATAATTATTAAGGCTCTACACACATCGGATTGTTGACATTTTGCTGATGTATTTGTTTTGGTTTCCGAAGAAGTAAATTCTCACGAGGAGAAATTACGGTAAGTTTTGATTGTGAGTGGAAGGTTGTGATCTTAGAGAAGGAGAAGAGGGAAAAGACAGTGTGAGATGAAAACGGTGCAGAAAAGATGAGAGTTTGAGACTTTGTGTGTCAAGAAACCCGGTCATTTTTGGTCGCAGGTCGCCTTTTCTCTTTTGGAAGGAAAATAATTAATTGTACAATTAGAGCCGAAAGGAAGACTCGACATTTTTGTGACCAGCAAAGGTGATTTGTACGGATCTGATAAGAAGTGAAGGAGAGAAGACCAGGGCATCTCGGCATGGAAATCTAAAGAGTTTTCCAGAGGGGAAAAAATTTCTCCACCACCACTTTGTTGGCGACACAAACAACAAACTACCTACACACACAACAATGAGGAATGAGACGAGGCAATAGTCATAGATAGAACTTAAAGACATCACAAGGATTCCGAGAGACACAAGAGATATGCTTCCATTGCACACCGTATAATGTGAAGGGACCCCCAGCCCTTTCTTTACCATTCCTTTCCATCTCAATCTCACCTGTGTGCATACTATGAATACCTCACGTAACCTACCTTCTTCTGGAAGCGAGTGACCGACAGTCAAACCTGTCTCGAAGAAATCTCCTCTTTACACTACAAACTGACAATCCTCACTCCGAACCCAGTCAAACCAACCAATCTTCCCTCATCCGCTCGGCTCGTATATCACTCGATATATTCACGCTGTGTCAAGAAAGTACTGAAGTCAGTCAGTCACTACTTATACCCGTCCCATCACTTGCATCCATCTAAGTAATCTGTACCGCTCGCCCTTCTTGTCACGTACCAGAACCAAATCTGTCGAAAAATCCAAACCACTCTGCTCCTGGCACCTCTCAGTTTTGAATCCAAACAGTCTCACATGCAAACCAAAAATCCTTACAGAATAAGTCATTAGCACAAAAAAAAACTACGCACAACGCAACCTTAATGCAATGTCAACTCTCATTTCAACTTGGAGGAAAAAGTCCTCCTTTTTCGTGTTTCCTAGTGTGACTCAAAGAACCATTTTGACATTTTCGGTGAAAACTCACCCACGCTGCCCTTCCGACTCGCCCATAACCTTCGCCTTCGATTTCTCACCGCCGGAATCTGAAAACTAACATAAAGTGCAGTGCACCACGAATAAACAACTCCAGCAGTCACGAACACGACAAGTCGTTTCAAGTCCACCCACGCACTTTGCAATTCACTACTCAAACTACAACTCTCTCCTACTCTTCCAACCTTTGAGTCAGCGTACGTTTTTCCTCGTAGTACTACGACAAATTCTCATAAAAGTGCTTTCCGGGCACACGCCGACACTATATACAAAACCGGAATTGTAACTTACTCTTTCTTACTACGTAGAATTACTATTACATTATTTACAAAGTCATTTTCTCATATGACCTGTACGAACGCACTCTTAAACGAAACGGAAAAATACACTGCATTTCTCGGAATATACCTTGTTTTTCTCCGTATACTTGACTATACATAGTCATTCTTCATTTCCTCATTGTATTGATTACCTGGTTTACCTATGGATTTCAGTAAGGTTCAAGTTCAATTTGAGAGCAACACAAAACCGCAGCAATCAAACTATCAAAACTCATTTAGAATGAATGAGTGACTGCAATAGTGCACTACAATCAAAAATGCAACAGTACAGCGCGTATAAGAGCACGTATTAGAACATAACGTAACGATATCAAGTCAAGTGTAAAATGAAGGAATGGGAGTCGACTGTGAGTATTATTTCCCTTTAATCATACAGTGAGCCACAAATATACAACAAAATGCAGAAAATAATGATGTATCAAGTAGCAAAACATACCGTAGGAAGTACAGCAAACCATCATAAAACGACTGCCTAACCCAAGTTATGTAGGGCATTGGTGATACTGCTGAGTGCTTTATTAGGCAGTCAAGTCTCAATAGCTGAGGCTTTTACGTTTGTACAGTGAATGAGCGGTGAGTGGAACTCATTCACAAAAGCAGACGAGCATGCAACACATTCCTGGGAATCCGTGAATGGCACTCATGCACTACTCATCGTGTACGTGAGTTGATAGATAGGTGTATCAAGGCGGGATGCTGTGATGGTGATGATGAGGGCAAACTCATCAAGGAGAGTTGCTCCAACACATTTTCCAAGTTTTTAAAGTGACTACAATACTATATGCAGAGCGTGTGCAGAGTTTGTAGAAGTGTACAGAGTGTACACCTGAAGAGAGTGAGTTGGATGTGAATGAAGGAATATGAGCTCTTAAAAGTGCGGATCAGGACGAGAATGAGAAGAGTCCATAGTCCTCTTTTATCTCACACCAGATCGAATCCACAAATATATACATTTTGCCGCATTAGAGTTGAGTTGTGGTGTTGTTGGAGTCCAGTCCAGATTTGAGAATCAAAACTTCTCATTGAGTGAAGGAAAAGGAAGGGAAATGAGTACGAAGTAGTAGTTTTCCAAAAGGGATGTGAATGATGGGATGCCGACCTGTTTCCCGTCCACGTTCATGGACCAGTGGCCAACATCTCTTTTCGTTCGTCATACACAATCCTCAACTGCAGTTTTTAAGTCTTTTGCCCATATTAAGTTGAAACCACGTAATGACTTACATCAACCTGCTGCCTTCGCCTTCCTCTTTTCCAAAGAGAGAAGTTGTATTAGCTAAAGTGAACGTCTTGAGAAGATGGCATATCTTAAGCTTTTCCACCCAAGCAAGCACCTTTAGAATCCGAGAAGCGCGAGGGTGAACTCCATGAACTTTTTTTACACAACTGCACATCAAAGCCAAACCAGCTAGTATAGCGAAATACAACTGGCAAATGAACAAGACACTGGATTTCATCTAACACCCATCTGGCTACATGTTATAATTCCTATTGTCAGCTTTTATACATCCTTTGTGTTCTGATCTGCGGTTTATTACAAAAAGTGTTCTTATGCATGCAATTTCCACATGCCAAATGGCCTCATGCTCTGGACTTCATCACCAATGTTATAATAGGTGCAATTATCATCATCATGATTCATAAGTCTGCCCAATTACGATGAACAAACTGCCGGAGTAAGGAGTTTGACTGGCTTGAGGCTCAGTCGATTTCCGATGACTGGTAAAGGTAAACTGTTCGCGGAGAAGCCGGATGAATCCAATGACGTCTCAAAAGTAATAACCAAAAACCACACAACAAGCAGTTTATAGGGAAAGCCTTTGAGGGAAATATAATGGCAATGCCCAGCTTGTCCACATGTGTTTGTTGTAATTGGTGTGCCATGTTTGGTCACTTCCTTAGTAAATTCACGCGCACATAACCTAACACGGGACGAGGAACAGGTCAGGCATGGCAGAGATGGAAAAGACAAAAGGCGGCAGTCGGCTTCTTTTAAAGTATCGTTTATAAGTGACCCGAAGCCCGTTAAAATGGGCGTCACACCTCTTATTTGACGGTAGGATGAGGATGATGATGAATCATGAAATTGATTTCGATTTACTAGGGTTTTGATTTTTGCAATACAAATGAGCAATGGGGCCCACCCAACTTGAGACATTGAAAAGGGAATCCCACGAAATGAACCATCTTTAACTAGACACCAACAGAGGAAAGTGGAAAAAAAGTGGAAAAGATGCTGTGCAGCGGCGGTAAGTTTGTGGGACAGTTAAGTGCATCTGCTTTGTGTGAAAGACGTTCAAGGGACGATTCATGCAGGAAAGAAGATGAAGATAAAACAGAAATGGAGGGCGCAAAGTGGAGATGATGAATGGCTAGCGGAGCAGTAAATGACATAATCAAGAGGAAAAGTACGAGGTACAAACGAGATGATGATGATGAGAAGGAAAAAGAGAATAGGACACAGCCGTTGTCTCTTGAGTGAGCAGCCTTCACGTCCAGGTGCAAACGCAAGAGTGAGTGGCGGCACGTCCACCAAATTAGTGGGCGACGAATTCCTTAAACAAATTCATAAATCAATGCACAAGAAAAAGGTCACAACAGAACCAACTACGTCTCAAAACTCAACTCCTCAATCCCGAGGCCGTAAACAAGACGAACGAACCTGGACAAGACGAAGAATAAATGGAAAAAAGAGCAAAGACAGACATTCGAAGAGAAGAGTGAGAGAAGAGAGAAAAAAAGGTTAATTTCTCCAGGTATTTTTATCGAAAAAAAAACAACAAACCGCGGCATCTACTCGATGTGTGTGGTTTTTCCAGTCCTCAGAAAAATGGTCCAACTCTAGTCACACAGTCCCTACTTTTTGAGGTCCTTTCGTTTTTTTTAAAAACGTCTTCCAAAAGTGTACACTTGAGAGAAACAGTAACCATCGCATCGTTACGGTCATTCGGCAAAAACGAAAGCCCAAACATGTCCGCCCATGCCCAACTCTTGAAGATACCTAAACGTCTACCTGTGTTTTTTACTCCACTAACTTCCAGATCACGAAAATTTTGTCACTCACTCCTTCGAAGGTCTTCTCCTCTGTATTCCCAACCTTCTGAGTCTCATAAACCAAGCACGCCGTTACATTACTACAACAATATGGCATTCACCGAAGGGGGCAGAGGCGGCTACAGCTTGTTAGGATATCACTTATAATCAAGTACCACCTAGCCGACGACCTGCCTTTTCTCAGCAATTCACATTGCATGCCACCACTGGAGCTAATCATCCTCCAAAATTTACCTGTTACATAATGTCTTCATCTCTATTGTCAAATATCCCTTGTTCCACACACCTCACAAAACTTATACGACTTCCTTAGCTTCCAAACATCCCAACGTCCCTATCTTTCCAAATGAACGCTCCAACACCAAGCTCACGTCAAAAACCAATGACACAAAAATTCCTTTCAAAAAGGAAGATAATAAACTCTCCGCTTCTTCTCTACAGTGCATCTGCCTTGAAAAACAAACTCATTTTTCCACACTCTTGTCAAACGGGACCATTCAGCGGAGACAACCTGTCCGTGACTTTTACCACCTTTTCCCATCAATTCCTTCATTCAATTTCACAAAGACATTTGCAATGCGGTCATCAGCTGTTCCATACATAACCAGTTTAATTTCCAGTCACCATCATCTCCATGAATGAAAAGAGCGAGTGACGATGAGGCTCTCAAACGGTTCTCATTTTTTCGCAAGTGAGAACACCTTGCAAGCACGTATATGCAGCATGTTGTTTACTTTTGTCAAAAAGCGAATCTGGTTTTTCAACTTAGTCCGTCGTCGGGTCTCGTGTCCACAACATGTGCAAACAATTATGACTTTCGCACTGTCAAGAAAGAAGGAAGATGTATAATTTAAAATTTCTGCTGCGTGAGTCATCATCATCTTTACAATATTACAATGGAATGGCTATATTTATCGAAAAACAAACTGTGAAGGCATTCCTTACACAAAAGTCAGTGTAACAAAGTACGTAGTAACCTACAAAGTATCACACGGTGCACACAAAACCTCACTACCTCTCTGGAGCAATATGGTTCATAGGTGTTAAACAAGGAAACAATTAGCAACGGCATGCGTCAGATATGACGACATGGAGCTATGGAACAAAGGAACGTCGAACAGACATGACAGTTTAGTGCATCCTTTTGAGACAAAGTAAAGGCTTGTCCCTTGGCACTGCCACTCTCCTGCACCTGCACAGATTTTGAGAACATTTTTTGAGGTTGGGTGAGTGGATGTGTGCGGACACAGCCTAATACACATTTATCTCTCTGTCTCTTTTTCTCTGAGGAGATACGGAAAGGCAGAAGCTGACATCATGAGTGACGGAGTGGTTTCCGGTATGTCACATCGGAAGGAAGTGACGGATGGACGACCTCCCTCTTGACAATGATGTCGCTAAATGCCCGCATTAGAGCCTCTAATACAGAAAAAAAAACCACACAGCCGTCCACTAACACACAGAGTTCAAAAACTGATTGTTGTTTGACATCTAGCTTCATGTTCCTTACCTCCCATGGCAGAAGAACGACGTGTGTGTATGCTGAATGCCAACCACATCACACACCATGCAGCCACCGTATCCTCATCATCCTCATTCATTTCAATTGCAATGCAAGTTTCGTTACGTGTTACATTACAATCTCATCTTCACACCGCACACTTGGATCCTTTCAATGATCCAACCGTATAAATACATTAGGATTAAAAATTATACTCAAATAATACCTAAGATTTTGAATGCGCACGGCTCATGCTTACAACCCTATTCAAAAACCCACTGCTTTCACACAGAGGTACTTTTTTTAAAAAGTTATATCAATATCAAATCATTACCAACAACTGTAAGGTGTCTCGTGGGTATTAATCATTTTGTCCCTAGGACATGGCATTTGAAAAGAGATCCTTGTGAAAGATCGGCTGTTTGTGTTCAGCTCAACTTCAGAGAAAAAAAAAGCGGAAAGAGAGATGACCACCCAGTTGCCTGTGATTAAGCACAGTCTGAGTTTGTTTGAACACGCGGCTTTGTTAAACTCATAAATGCTAATCCAATCTGTCCGGTTAATTTGTCGGCACATGTCTCCAATTCGTGACAGATTGATTTCAATTTGTAATGACACTGCGGAAATATGAGTCCATATAATCATAATGAGTAAAGAACGGTTTCCAGACTGGGAGAGACCATTAAAAGGTGTACCACACACCGAAGGAGAGCTCTTTTCATGTTACATTATGTTTTTGATTAGCATGACCGAGTGTAATACATGTACAAATGGATTGGAGCTGCTTTTTGCTGGAGCAAAGTATAACCCTTGTGCAAAAACGTGCATGCTGACAAGGAAGCATGCAATGGAGCATAAACTAAATACTAATACATCATTCCTAATAGCAATAAGTGCATAACGTCTGTGTACAAGTATCCCATAAATGTAGTCACACACACGTTCGCCTTTAGAAGACTAGTGACCTTAGTGAGCTGGCAACTTGAGCTATAGAAAGTTGGATCGACAAAATGCTAGACTCCCTGAATGCAAATTGTAATCATACCATGAAATAGTTATAGGATGTCATAATATAATCTCGAAAAAGTCCAAAAAAATACAATAAAAAGAGAGAAAAAGGGTATATGCAATAACGGGAAACTACAGGAAAAGTAAAGCTGTATAAGCAATCGATTTGTGATATAAAAAAGTATAGGGAATGCCGGTAAGCCGGCGAGCACCGCTGCTCCTTCAGTTGAACTAAGGCTCGTTTTTGTTGACTTTCTCCGACAACGCGGCATGGACTCAGGAAATTCCGTGAGAAGTTGATTAACATGCAATTTTTCGATACTTTTTCTACCACCAGTGTATTAAAATATTTTGCGTCTTTTGATAAAGTAAGATATGAACTACAAAAATTGGACTTTTTACCCTTTTGCCACGTACACAAAATCCAGTCTAGTATATAACCTGGGACGGCAAAGAACCCGAATCCGGTTCATGGCTTTCTTTTTTTTTTGAATTTAATGCCAAAGTCATTATGTTAGGGAACTTTCTCCAATTGTGGTGTTTTAAGTACAGAAAAAAACCCGAGCCAACTAAACACATGAATTCATTGAGATGATGAGATATAGCGCGGGTGACAAGACTTCTTATAATTCATATGGAATTTGACATCATGCCAATCATGCGGCCTTTCTCCATAGTGCACACAGCATAAATATGACTTATCTGATGATAGATTATGAACTGTCGTTTATAAGTATTAAGCCTGGTATTTTTTTCATTACATTTGCCATAAACTAGGCAAGGGAAAAGTATGCAAATATGCTCCACACTTCATTCCACTCATAAAGATGTTAGGATTAAAAAAAAGGTATTCGATTGTGCAGTAATATTAAAAAATGGTCTAGCCCGTTGATTAAGGGTATAAAAAAATTCGGAACTAAATGGGACCCGGGACCGTATGTATGAAAAAAAAAGTGTAAAGACTTGGAGTTTGTGAAACCTTGAAGTTGACCCTTGTGACGAGTAATAAGTGGACGATAAGAAAAATGAGTGTAAGTGGAAAGGAAAGCCATCATCGGATTTCTATTGGAGGCAAAAAGCCCTGCTGCGCATCAATAATGCAATTCAAGCCATATCATGCACAATACACACGAGAGAGCGGTTGTTAAAGGCTTTTAGACGGAGAGAAAAAGAGTGGAGGTAGACAACGAAGTGAGTGTGAAGTACAAACCTGAGAATCGAGCCATGAATCGATGGAGCTTATTTGACCAAAAGTCCCATTTCCAATCGTTCATGCCAATGGACGAGTAAGGTATCAACGGTAGTAAATTTAAGTCAGCATGGAACTCATCCGTTTCCCTCGGACATGTGTCTTCATCACAAAATGTTTTAATGTAACTGTCGCTCCGGCACTGAGTGTTACATACGAAACTCGACTGAGAGTCACAATGGCACAATGTGGAGTAAAAAGATTCTTTGTTTCGAAAGGCTGGGTGAGTCAAGTCCAGCACAGGATCATAAATGAATTCATTTGCCCGGCTGGACTCACTGCATTGACAACCTCTGCGACCCATTTCAGTCGATCCACCCATCGCATCACCAAGACAAATTTTTATTCTTGTCTTTGTCTTCGTCAGACTTCCCATGACCATCAAATGATGACACGAGCTTGACGACACGTCACGAGTTCCTCAACTGGGCTACTAGTAGTACTTGCTGTTGATGCACTCTGTCTTGAATGCTTCCTATGGACTACTTCATCTGTCATTCTTCAACACGACGATGCCAGTTGGAATTAATAGTCTTTTCCACTAAACGCTTCTTCACATGTCACTTTACAAAGAAAACGTCCAATCCTTCTCTTTTCTCCAATGAGTATCAAAATTAATGAGCAAGGAATTTTACTATTGTATTAAACGGGTGTTCCTCGCAAAACTAATCAATCAGTCATCCACCAGTCAATACACACGATTTTGTTCACAACACCAAAAATTCGAATACTTATTGATATTATGTGCACTTTTCCTCAATTCTTATGGCAAAATGAATGAAACCAGTACAACACACACATCGATGTGAACTTATCAGCTCCAAAATGCTGACATCATGTACGAATGACGATCATTGTTTGACTGCCTTGTACTTTGACAAAGCGTTGCCTTTGCGTCTTCTCGGGTCGTAGGAAACACTTCATGGTGATGAGATGATCAACTTCCGACTTTCTATTACACATGCAAGCAAATCATAAGAATGTGCAATAATGAAAAACGTAACAAAACGTCAACGTTGAGATCTGAGTCAATGAGGATGACAACGAACTTCAATGATCAAAATTGAGGTCACAAGATGTGCGAGAATGCAACACAGTCTCCTTCCACTTCAATGAACTTGCACGAGGCTTTTATGCAACATGAAGAGAAAAAAAAACGTCGTGAGACAATCTGAACGTTGCACAGATCGAGTCTTTGTAGCCTAGAGCTCCATGCAGGAGAGATGAGAAAGTCTTTATAAATGCACTTAATACAACGTTAGACTGTCTGGGGTGATTACACCATTGGAAAACAATGTCTCATGACATTAATATTAATGCAATGTTTTGAGAATATAGGACGACGCGGCAAAAAACACGTCTCTGTTCAAATTGAACGGTTTGGTCGTGTCGACGTCTTGTAAGTCGCTGGTTTAAATCTCAGTTACCATTCCACGTTGGTTTACGGTATCCACACACACAGTCCACACACTGAACGTCAATGAATGAATGAGTCAATGATGAGGAACGTCAAAGGAAATGAGTGTTGCTGCCAATTGGGGATTTTTGCAAATTGCAAAACGTCTTTAGAGTTTTTTGAAATCTTAACGTTTGTTTGATGGACTGAAGGGCAAGGTAGTTAACACTTTTTTTTTGTGAACACTACTCGGCCTTTATTTGCCGATTTAGTGAGTGCGTGGCGTGCTTGTGGAGATGCTCTTCGTGCGGCAACTACCAGCGAACTGTGAAGGTAAGCAAAGGAGCAGTGTGTTGTAGTAGTGCCACCACGGCATGATGTACCTTTCTCCCTCGTGGGAGGAAGCCAGTCCAAAGCCAAACCACACTTTTCCCGAAACTCAGGTCTATTCCACATATAGGGAAGAAAATGCTCATTGCTTCAACTACTGAGACAGCCGTCATTTCAGTTCACCAACTTCATAGTTTGTGTTACGTTACTACAGCATTTGCCACTGACTCTCAAAGATAGAGGAGCAAACACACACACAGAGAGAAGCTACTAAACTAAAACTTATAGAAACACAGACGGGTTCCTACTCTTCTTCCGTCCTTATAACTAACTTAGCAAAGCATGAACCTTAGAAGGATGTGCTCCTAAAGTCTCTCTCTCTCGGGTGTATCAAACATCCATCCATCCAGCATCTGCCATCCAAATCCAGTCAACACACATGCCTACGTTCTAATACATTCTTTCCATATTTCCTTCCTAGCCACCCGGTATATATCGTTACACCTTCCCAAAAACTGACTTCTGCTTTACCTGACTACTTACGCACTAACTAGTAGTAAAAAAATGTTTGGATCCTCCGTTCAGGTTTTAACCCTCAGCCTCCCACTTCACCCAATGTACCGTCCATCTTAATCCGAAATTCCACGACAATCCCAACAGATACAAGATGAGCTGCTCAAACTTTCTTAAAGAGTAGCAATAAGCAGCAGCAGCACATTATTTTTGTTGTGTCAGTCCTCCTTCTTCATGAGCTCCTCACAAAATACCCTTCAATTCATAAACTAAGAGGAGTATTACGTATAAGGATTTCATGTGAATTCGTGTGGCTCCACGCTGACCGCTTGGTGACAGTAGCCGACTTCTTCAAGAGCCAAAATTTTCTAAAATATCATTTTTTAAAAAAAATCGTACTTACATCACATCTCAATGTATAACATCTGAACTTGAATCGAAGCATCACGAATCCAGCAGAATAACTTTTATATACAAGCGGTTAATGCACTCATGTTTTTTTTCGAGTACTGGACAGACAGACGTGTAATATATGTCCTCATCCTCCCACGTCCAAAAATTTACACGTTTTCTTATTGTCACTCAAATGTGAATTCATTAAGCGGGATTCACCCAATATGGTGTCCAACAAGATAATTTGTCATTCAAAGATAGGTCGAAAACAACAAACCAGATACATAGTGAGATCTCGTTTTCTGACGGAAGGGTAACATGACAATTTCAGTAGCACACAATCATGATCCCCTGAACAATTTACACCTTCACACAAAAAGATGTAAACATGCACATTCATAGCATGCTCTTGAATTACACAGCAAAAATTTCAAAATGATGCTTTTATACTATCTTATACTCTACTTTAGTGTGAAAATGTGTCTACCTGTAAAAAATAGTTCCGAACATTTTTTAAAATAGAATATAAACTTGTAAAATTTTGAATTCAGTTTATCTATAAACCAGAAATGCTGATCTTTAGTGTATAATCGGTGTTGTATAAGCATCAGCGTGTCGAACATACGACAACCCAAAGCCAGGTGACAGTTTTTTTTTCATATTGGGTATTATAGACGAAAGCAATTGCACCTGAAGGTGTTACACGGTAGTTGAGCTTTGAAGTTGAGAATCTCTCATTTGATCTATTCTATTGTGTGCACGGGTAAATGAGCACGGCAAAGCACGACGAAAGTCATAGTCAGCAAACTCTACGCTTTGTCGGTCAAGTGTCAAAATTACACCGGGAACTGCAAGAATTACAGTACAAACTCAAACCTTGCTTGCTTCGTCCCCTGTTTTGAAAACTCTTTCTCCCCTCGTCATTATCACCAATACGAATGCATCCGAGAGGAATTGGTCCCAATTTAATGTCTTCAAATGCAACAATATAATGCTCAAAAGACCAGGTGACCAAAGTGCACATCGTTATTACTACAGTTTTTGACCTTAAAAAAGGTTTATAGGAAGAACACCCGCAAAGCTCAGAGAGCAAGTGACAAAGGTATAACTTAAGTGTAACAGGTAAAAATTACAGAAGTACATTAAGTATAAAGGCTAAAAATCTCCAAACGTTCAAATGTAACGTGCTCTTCATAGCTATACGCAATGGAACGTACACGTTGCTCATACATCTGAGCATCTCTTGTGTTTGTACACGTATGTACTGTCAATCTTCCTTGTGTATCAGTACGGTAGAAAACGTCAGGGAGTTCGTCAGTTCTAAACGTAAACTCAACGTTTAGAATATTGAAGGACTACTAGACTTGCTCTCTTAAAACAGTGGAAATGAATAGTCAGCACTAACGTTAAAGGCATGAGACGTGAGGAAAGAAACACTAAGGTCTGTGCTATTTGTTTCGGTTACCTCATCTCATGATGCTGATGCAGAGAGTAGTAAAGTTAAGAGTTTTTGGACTTTGTGCTCCTATTGCCTTAGTTAAAATCATAGAGTTCCTCTACCTTTCTGCCTCAGATAGAATGCACATTATTGCTTTTCCAACAACAATTGTCCAATTACCTTAAGTACGCACCCCCTACTCATACCTGCCGTATGGTCCTTGTTCCTAGTTCAATTTTCGTCTAAGGAATGCTAAAGTCAAAAACCATCTTGTGAAGTATATAAAAAGAAGCTTTGCTAACGATGACATACGCCGACAAGAAGAAGAAGACTTGCACAAAACTGTAGAGCACCAAGGAGGCAAAACTCAAGCCAACGAATCTTTAACTCTTCCCAGGCAATTCTTCTTCGTCGGAACATACACTGTGAATCTGTGAAGTTGTGTTTTTGTCTAGTCTTCTTCTGAGGTTAATCTTTGCTCACCCATCCAATTTAACTTGCACGTGTAAAGGGAAACCGCAACGGAACGTACGATACAAATCTGCATCTCATTCAAATAGATTGCAAGGTTCCGTACCAACACCACCGAAAAAAAGCCGAAAAGGACTCCTGTGTTCCAGGATTCCAGGAGCCTCCAAGCTATTGAATTTTGTAATGCTGCAAATGTCGCAGTCATTTGTAAAGTCAAGATAGCAATTCCCATTTCGTATACGAGAGACAGAACCCAAGCCAAAAAGTCAGGAAGCTAAACGATGACATCATAAAAACTCATTGCACAATTATTTGAGGCTGCACAGACATTTTTAGAAATCTTACAATGTCAATATTTCAAAAATATTGAAGTTGAACAGATAAACGAGGATGGAAAACGGTAAATAAACATGGTTTACGACATGATACGACTCCTATTTGCAAGTCTCGAGGATATCAACACAAACATGTCATTTTCGCACTACTTGAGTTCCTTCCAGGTTCATTTGAGAAATTAATGCAAAAAAATGACAATAATTCCCAAATTCAACCGTTAGAATCTTGCATATTTTTAGACAAAAAAGCTTTCCTGGTTGGATCATCACATTTTTTCATGATATCAATTATCCTTACAAAAAAAGGCTGGATTACGATTACGATCCTTCCTGCTTCAATGACACATGTTGCAACATGTTACTACCATTGCATCTTTGCGAATTCCAATGGACGGCAAATTACGTAAGCTCCAAAGTCTAGGATTTTTGCATTATGGCCAGGCCAGAGCTGAGCACCCGTGTCAGAAAAACATTCCTCTGCGATGTTGGAGGCGGTGCTCGCGTTTAAATAAAAATTATCAGCACTTTTTTAAATAATTTGTGAAACCTTCACTTTCTCAACTGCTTTTCCGATATGAAACGTTTCTTATATATAATAAATAGGATTTTGAAGGAATGTCCCTCCTGCATTGGGAGTGCTAATTATGGTGGAGCAGCGTCATGAAAGAGGTAATTATTACTCATTCCCTCATTTTGTGACTGGAAACAGTTCAATCCAGAAACTCCAGCTTGTATACAATTCCTTATGAAAATTGTGTGACCATGAAGACTCAGCACGCTGTTAAGTAGGGACGGCTAACAAGATGAATGGGAGAAAATAATACGGGCGAGCACAACAAGACATCAACTCCATTTATGCCTCACTGTATTTATTTACAGAGAAAATGCCATTCGCCATTTCCTGTCCACATTTCATATTCCCACGTTTTTACTACTAGCGCATGCCGTATGCCAGAGAAATGCACATTTATGCCTCACTGTATTTATTTACAGAGAAAATGCCATTCGCCATTTCCTGTCCACATTTCATATTCCCACGTTTTTACTACTAGCGCATGCCGTATGCCAGAGAAATGTTGTATGTCATGTTTATATGTCAAGCAAACTCGTTTTTTGGACTTGACTATTCCATTCCGTTTCATTTTCTGGCTTGAATATGATTATACACGCGCATTCCACTTTATTTACTATACGGCAAAAAGCACACAAAGAGAACGTGTGAGGTTGGACAATATTATTACTTTTACTACCTCCTTTCTCTCCTCAAATTACGATAAAGGCTAATCCACACAGTTGACGCCCATTTGAACACACACAGGAATCCATTTAGTCTCTAAAAAATGATGGTTACAAACTGAAAATCCAGTGCGGACAACTCCAGAATTTTTTTAAAAGGGTTTAGGTTAGACGGTTGCTCTTTTGTATGACTTTTTTTGAAGAAGGGGGAAAGGAGTCACAAACGTTTATTTCAAAGTACTAAAAGCTTAAATGACAGAGACATCAGGCATTTGAAAGTTTTGGCAAATTACTTTTGAAAGTGTCCATGGACTGGACAGGACAGCACACGTCCAGACCTGGTGTGAAGGCCATTAGGAAAGCATTAAAGGATTTCGGCAATGGGTCCTCTCCTCACAGTGACATGTTAAGTACCCTTGTTGTTTGTAGAGTCCATCCAATTGAAAAACCCACCTTCTTGACCAACCTTGACTGATTTCTAGCTTAGAAAGAAGCAAATCTCTCGGCAAACCGTGAAACCTCTGTGTAAAATGTTAATACTTGTATTTTGAGGCTGTGCCAATGGGCCATGAGTCCTTTTATTCTTTGTAACTCCAGGTTGAAATACCTTTTTCTTTTCTTCTCACTGTTCACACAGAGAGCACAATCCAAAGGAATTCCTAGGCTCATAAAAGTATTTATGAATTTGGCCCACACATTTGACAGGAGCTGTAAGTGTTTGTACCGCACGTTAGACTTTGACACCAATGACTTGAGCCGCCTCCCACTTGTGCCAGCACCTTTTCCTCTATTGTCATCTTCTTTTAGCTTCCTTAGTATTAAATACTTTTCCCTTCAACTATATTTTCCCTCAAAAAAATGCGAATTGTACCATCATCATTCACATCTCACCACCACCAACCTCAACCAACCACCTATGTCGTTTGTTCACTCTGTGTACTTTACACACCACGTTCGTTCACCACGAGTGACTTTGAAAAGAAAATCAATGCACTGGGGAAACTTGACTGACGCATTGTGTTTCTGTCGTCCCGAAAGTGGACACATGTGTGACGAGTGACGACGTGATGACTGGACGAGACTTTGTCCTATATTACACATTACACAACAATTATGTATACCACGTCACTCTTTATTTATCACTGCTTTAATACTCTTCAGCACGAAATGCTTTTTTTAATGCTCGTTCTCCTGTGTTTTGATTATTGATTACTTCCTGTCAATGCCCGTGTCAACCCAACATGACAACTTGTAGTGATGCAGAATGCACCATGTCCAGTCAAGTTAGCAGTGTGAAAGGGTTCTTTACTCGTCAGTCGTCATGATTACTTCCTATCAATGCCCGTGTCAACCCAACATGACAACTTGTAGTGATGCAGAATGCACCATGTCCAGTCAAGTTAGCAGTGTGAAAGGGTTCTTTACTCGTCAGTCGTCACCTCGTCATTATCATCGTTGACATAAATGAATGTCAGTTTACAGGAAAACTGCACAGAGAAGAGAACCTATTTATATTTATAAAAATTGTTTTTTAACTCAGCAGCATAGCAGAATGCATAAATGACGTAAAAGAACTAAAATGGTGACTTTAAGGTCAAGGTCCAAGACAACAATCTCTCGTTCACAATCCCATGAATCCCAGAAAGTCACGAGAGAGGAGAAAAATGCTTTGATTACAATGCGACAAAAATTTCACACGACAATGTTGTCTTTACTGGAGAAAGAAATGCTTTCAAAATGTGAAAAGGCACATTTTACGGCATTTACGATTTTTAAACTTTGTGTGCACACGCACGACTGCACGCACTTCCAAGCTTAGGTTTTTTTGTCTAAAATCTTTCATTGACATTGAGAAGGAAAAAGTGTATAATAGCTGAGATTTTAATCATCAACTCCCTTTATAGGAGCTGTATGTTACACGAGAAGCGATGGATTAGGAGCGGTTCATGCAAATAAACGCTCTTAAATGAAACAAAAGCAAAAGTTTTTGAGAAAATCTCTAAGTGGAAAGTTGTTCTTGAGTCGAACACACATAAGTTGTGCTCCGAAAAGAGTTTACACAGGGAAATTAACATGGGTTTTGTCAATTCAGGCAAATTCCTTGTCTTTAAAATCCATTTTATGGGTTTGTTTTACTCGAGTTCATCAACATGGGGAAATTGAAAGGATGGGTATTCAAAGACTGGCATGACAATCAGTGTAATTTCATTCTTGATGATGAGTCTTCAACGACGAGACTGAGGACGACAACGGCCAATCCTTGAATTTCATCATGGCATGACAATCAGTGTAATTTCATTCTTGATGATGAGTCTTCAACGACGAGACTGAGGACGACAACGGCCAATCCTTGTGTTTCATCCCTTCTCCAGGGACCCCAAAAATCCAAGTTGTATAAAGAGCACTGCTAATTTATACAGTAGCTCTGTGAGCTTCATAGTGCAATCGATTCAAAGTATGAGAGTTAGAGCCGGCCGGAAGAACTGGAGATTCAGAACACCTGCCTCAAGTTCACAGATGCGACCCTCAAAGGCGTCTGTCAAATGGAAGAAGGCCTTCTTATATGACCGGTAGGCACATGCCACACATGTGTCCAACACACACCCACTACTAACATATCCCTTTTTCACATTCAATTATTCACTCCTCCTCAATGTTTGGTCATAACAAAGTTCCTAATGGACTTGGAGAGCTTAGAATTCTCATTGGAAAACAAATGCAAAAACCCCGTTCCGACATTACGTTCCCTCCACTTTGCTTTCGTCAACAACGTAAATAAACTACTTAATTCTCAAATTATTTAAGACATCTCCTAACTTACCTCTTTTCTTGCAATTATTCTCCCAAATAAAGTATCCACTACACAATCATAATCTAAATTGTCAAAGGTTTTTTTGAGAGACAGACACTGACTCGAGTATTGCGAAAGAACAGGACTGGATTCAGGAAAAGGTGAAAACCGAGTGAGCCGAGAGAAAATGCCATTATTAGTCAGTCTATGACCGATAACAGCTGTCCCGAAAAAAAAAAATAGCTAACCCCAATTGCTAAATAAATCAAAGAACACTGTGTCATTCTCATTGCTTCCTTTTCGGAAGCCGAGCCGGGTGGAGTGACACTATTATTGTAGCAGGGCAAGATCGAACATTCTCAAAGCATTCCTTTGTGAATGAACTACATTTATGATTAGAAATGTAATTTTCCAGAGAGAGACAAGAATAGAGCACAAATAAATTCCACTTTGGAAAATGTGCCCTTAGCCTGACATTTGATTCAAAGTCCTCAAATAATAAAAGTGCTTCTTGAGTTTCTTGAGCAAGGGCACGCAGCAATGAGTTAGGAAGACTTGTAATGTTAGTAGCTATACGCATCAATTCTTATCCTTTTTCTTAGGATCCCTTAGAGACTAAGGAGAATAGGGCAGCTGCCGTACCTTCGGCTTCCGGAAGTGGAAAAGGAAGAAAAAGACTCCCGACTCCTGACAACTGACATGCTGTCTTTTCCTCTCTCTCCTTCACCCCGGCCCAGTATGAGCCACTTGCTCTCAAACACTTTGGTCCTTCCTTCTTTCAGTATAACCACACATGATCCGAAACCTCCTACTTTTCAAAGGGAGCCAGGCAAACACTCCACACTTTGATGTACTGCTTTGACTCATGCACTTTCATGTTTCATAAGGTACCAGATTACCCTCGTCTTAATGTGCCCAAAAGGAAAAGCATTTTCAGCTATGTCTCCCGCTTCTGTCGGCTACTCTCATGTATTCATTCATATATGCTTTTATTTTAGTATTTCTTGGCAATAACGTACCAAAAAAGCATAAAGGAACATGTTACATCCGCGTTGAAGTTGCATGGTTAGTTTGACGAGATTTTCAGTTTCAGCAGCTTTACGCCTCCGCATCGGTTCGGCTGTCAACAAACATCAACTTAAATCTAAACCAGTCCGTGTTGTTGGTGTAACGTACGCATCATTTGCATGCCATTTGTCCTGTCAAACAGTCGCAATATGCCGAGGGTTCTATCAAAGCGAGCACAGAAGCCCTGTCAGCAAAAAAAAAACCGGGAACATAAAACAGTTAATGACAACTATGCTTATTGCCAATTACATGTTGGGCAAACTGCTGCGAATAGTTTCAGGAAGTTAAAACTTCACTTTCTAACGAGGACCTTTTGCTTTACATGTTACATGGATCGTATAATGTGAAGAAAAAAAGAACTTTCACACTGTTTAAGGAGGTTGTTGGGTGGTCTTCAATCCTCCGCAAAAGCTACTGATTTCATTACCTTCTCTGTTCAGTTCTCACAAAGTTGAGCCAAAAACCAAGTTAGTGACAATAATTCAAAGACTAATAAACACCTTTTGAAGGGAAAATCCGTCGTAAGACTGGATTCCTCTTCAATATGAAGTCCACTTGGACGTGACAAAAAGGTATTTGGAGTTTTTGTTGTGTGTGTCCCAAAAAGAAAAATTTTTGAGTGACACTCTCAAGAAGTGAATTATTGTAGATCATGAGAAGTAAAATGCCGATTTCTTTCGTCCCCGTTGTATAACTCCAGGTTCCAGAAGAGGTTTAAACGGCGGAAAACGAGAAGAACCATATGAAGTCAAAAAGGAAGCTCAGGAGTAAATCGCCGTGACATGGACGTATCAGGTTTTAGGGAGCGGATTATCCCTGTACAAGCAGTTGTATCATTTGAAAACGGAAAATTTTTTCCTCGAAATCTCACTGTCTGGAGTTCCTTAATCCTCTGAACTGATTCAGTCCAAGGTGTTTAAGCCATAATTTACCGGATCAACACTTCGTTTAATGTGATGGACTTTCAATAGTTCTCACAGTTGTTTTGAATTGTCCTCTCTTCAAAAAATGCCGCATGATCATCAAACGACGTTTTCCTTTCCAAGTTCGTTTGTTCCTCGTTGGCTCCTTATGGCTTTCGCATTATGATGCCGACTATTGAAGAAGCTAGAGGAGCTTAGAACAGTGAGAAAAATCGGACCAAAAACTTAGTGGCACCTTCCTTTTCATCTTGTGCCAAGTGCCGCTCGGACATTACTGTCAACTCAACTCACTTAAACGCAGCTTATGAACGTAAGTCTACGTTTTTGAGTATAAACTGTACACTTGGCGGAAGGAGTCAACTAACCAATGGCTGATTGATCACCTTTTACGACTTGAAAAACCTTCTTAATCCAAACATTCCTCGTCTGAACACAAACACACAGACAATTGAAACACAATCATCAAAGCATGTTATTCTTTCACTCCCGTTTTCTTTACTTTGTTCACATACCAAAATTCAACCGACTCGGCGACAAACGAATTCGGGACACCAGGACGCTGCCTCAAGCTTATTTCACTTCCCAGGGAGTAACAAATCGGCTACAGCGTTACGCTGTAGGCTACGTCTACCGTCTACAGTGCAACAATGGCAAGTAACAGAGCAATAAAAAGATTCTGTCAAAATTTTGCCACGTTAGTAACTTTAAATAATAAAAATTCAATTGTATCATTAATCAAGTAAGGCAACATTTGAATTGAGTTCAGAATACGAGAAAGCAAAGAGCACTAGGAAGATCCGAGTGAGCTGAACAGAACAGACTTTGGATGGATGGTTTTGGTTTGGTTCTGTCTTTATGTGTTAACTTGGTACTTGGACGAGAATGAAAAAAGGAAGAAATTCCTTCGAAAAATAATGAAAATAATGACAGAGGACTTGGATTTGCACCCGCCTTGAGCCTCCTGCCCATTTGTGACCACCAGCATCCAAGTCATTTGTAATTTTGGGAAGCAAGTCGGTCCACATGAACTAGTACAAAAGCCGTAATGCAAACAAGCCAAGATGACAACATCGGATTGGTTCGGTAATCCGCTTCTTGGCCGTCTTCACTTAAAAAGAGTATAGTTTAGTGTGCTTTGTGCTGACACTGCCAGCCCATTTGTAACAGGTTGCACATTGCTAGATTTTTGCTGTTATACTTGCTCTCACTGCCTTGTCTCTAACCATCTGTCTTCTCCTCTTGGTGGACCGACTCTTTTTTCTCTTTGTTCATCTTCCCGACTTTGATGTTTTGTACCTTGTCAAACCCCGAAGAAGTTGGACTTGCCTCTGCTTTACTTTTCCACATTCATGAAAAACTCACGCACCTTGCTTCACCATTTTACCTTGTTGAAGCATTACACAGAGACTTTGATGTTTTGTACCTTGTCAAACCCCGAAGAAGTTGGACTTGCCTCTGCTTTACTTTTCCACATTCATGAAAAACTCACGCACCTTGCTTCACCATTTTACCTTGTTCAAGCATTACACAGGAACATCAGTTTCTTACCTTCTCCGTTTTTCATCAAATATCACCCTACTTTAAAGTACTAAGCGCACATTCACGAGCACGAAATTACTGGTAAGTATGACACACAAGAAGATATGAACCAAAAACGTGTGTATAGTTGAGTACGTTTTGCTTTTGCTTGTGTCACCGTCTGTGTTAGAATCCTAGAATCGGACTTACGCTTTTACACATCCGTCCAGATGCACAAAGACCAAAGGTATATTCATTTTGAGGAAACATTTGGTTCTGGGGTTGCTGTGCTCACATAAGCAAACGTTTGGCACATTTTGGTCCAAATTCAACAAGGGTCTGTGCAAAGGTTGGATTGTGGCAGTGAATGGACATTCCTCAGTGGCATGTGTGGCCGGGCGGCCTCCTGACAACGAGCCAGCATGTGCCTAGCCAGTTGGAAAATGATTAATTCCTGTAGTCCTGGTCAACTGCGTCGCACACTCCTTCAAACTCAAAAGGAAGAAACAAATGCAAACCAGAAAATGCATCTGCATCTGGTCTTCCTCATGTTTGCCACAACCGCACGTTTCATACGTCCACACATTCAAACACTGTGCAAATCAGTGGAAAACCGAGACCAAGGTCCATGACTAACTACGCGTATAATGTATCATGTCAAGTTCATCTTGAAACAAGGCTGCGACTCAAATGTCGACAACTTGGTGTCCAAATGTGACATTTAAGTGTCGTGTGCCACAGAAACAGGCCACGTGTCCTTTGGACAGAGGAACTAAACTAATCAGAATTCATCCCTTTAATGCTTGATTATAACAAGGCAGCATGTTGTCACTCCGGCGGAGAAGCTTTCTGATTCTCCACAAAAGGAACAAGATAAGAGATCACTAAACGCATGAACTTGAAGCATCTTCATTAGATCCAGATGTCAACATTCCCCATTAATGTAGAATGTGTCTTTTCAAAATGCATTTTTTTCCTTTTTCATTAATATTCCAGTAGTTCTGGAGAATCATGTGCTCTTTCTCCAGTACTCGAAATGTGTTCACAATCATGTCCAAAACATGAAGTGCAAAACAGAGCGCACATTCCTTTGAGACTTGATAAAAAAAACTGTAAAAATCAAGGAATATAAAAACATGGGAAACGAATACAATTACATCGTTCGCCTAAAGTTGATTACAGCAATGGTGGAATAAGAATAGAAAAGCGGCGAGAGAAACGACATGGAACAATTGGAAGACGAAACACCTGAAAGTCGCATTAGCCACGCCGAAATAGTTCAAAACCCCAAAAAAAGAAGGGGGAGATGAAGGGAATCGTCCACCTCGTAAGCTTCAAATATTTATTCCAGCTCGAAAAGCATTGAACAACAACGCAAACGTCACCGAAGAGTAAAGTTTCACTAACACTTCAAAGTCTGGTAACGAAAAGTTTATGCGGTTCATCATTTGGAACTATGTTTTTTCCATACTTTCTCATTCCATATTTTAAAAAATGTTACAAGTAATCAGTAAGGAAGACATTGTGTGAGCTACTGGCTACTGTTCTCCATTCAAAAATAGGTAAGTGGACGCATACACACATGGTTGCACTCATAACATAATCATGGAGGAATTGTCGTTTTCCACCTTGCTTTTTCCTTTTACCCCGTTCCAAATCCAAGGAATCGGCGTCTCTCACACATTTCTTACTTCTTTTTTCCAAAAGCTTCTTTGTCGGCATGGAATTAAATTAAATACTTTCCAACTCACGCCGCTGCTACTCAATTCAATCGCTTTCTCATCTTGCTTGATAGAGATATTATTTTTCGGGTGGTCTCGTTCACATCTCTTTATTTTTCCTTCCTCCTCTCCTTCCTCACACAATTCACTCATACATAAAGCATTAGCCATCAAATGTTAAAGTGTAAGTCGCCGCGAGAAAAATGATACCAACATTCCAAAATGGTAATGAGTTCACGAGAACAAAACTAATGAAAAAACACTTCTCCATTTCAACAACCACAGGCGACACACGTACACGCACGAGCTGTGATCCGCTTGATCAATATTTTATATTGTTCATCATGAAATGATACCAAAATGAATTTTTCAAATTCTCATTGATACCTCCAAATTTTTTTTCATTGGGTTTCTTCCGAAAAGTCGGTGAGAGTAATCAATCGCAAACCTCATTGCAAAATCATTCGTTTTTTTGCTTGCCACTGAACTCCATTGGAAAAACAAACGTAAAATACTACTCAATGAATACGAATGGCAATGGCAAAAGGACACGTTCAGACGTTCACCCTTCACTTAAAAAACAAATGACTTTTTAACGCATGTCGTTTGGTGACTATTGACACGAACAAAGGAATAACAAAAACATTCCGATTCAAACCTATGCTAACAGTTTTTTTTTTCAATCCATTCCATAAGACGCAGAAGGAAGCTGGAAGGTGACTTGAAGCAACGGGCAACCAGCCAACATGAAAGCGGGTATGATTTGACAAGGAGAATTTTTGTGAAAAATTGACCCATCAATACAGAGGAGTTTTGATAACTGCACCGTACAGAGGCGGTGGTGTCATGCCATGTCACGTTAAGTCCAATAAAGCCCACAAGAAGGAGGCCGAGACACAAGACAGTCCGTCATTTTTCTCCTGATCCTTTACTTTGTAGTAGACCGAACTTGCCGTCCTGCGCTTGAAAATTCAATAAATCACCACAAGAGCCCAAATTACTCACTTTCTCACATGTTCAAGTTCAAAAATGCCAATACAAAGCCTAGCTTTATACAGTTTTTTTGTACTTCCACAAAAGCATAACTGGACTTTGTGTGCGGAACGTACAAATGTCCGTTTTTTTAAAAATGCCTTGGAGAAAAATTGTGCTTGCCCTCTGCCAAACATTTCGTAATCAGCCGTGGCACTTGCTAAGGCGCACTTGGCTTCCGGAGCGTTTACGTTGAGAAACCCATTAAAAGCATGTGATAAGAATAAGAAGGGATTTTTTCACGCGAGAACTTGATGAGTATAACAGGCAGTTTGGAAATTGGTAGCTTTTACTATAGAATCTTTGTATCTAGCGTGAATCACGCAGATGGCAAAACATATTATTGCATACTTTTGAGGTCTCTGGAGTCTGAAAACGCCTGGACACATTGCTGGACTACAACTTTCTCCGTGCAGTGCAGGCGTATCATACACGGAAATATAAACTGATTGACGGAGTCAAAATTTGTTACTTTCAACTCCTGTGTGATTTTTTTTGGATGCACATGAATCATGAACATACTAAAGGGTGAAAAGTTTTGTACGTAAATTCCAAACAGAACATTTGCATGACCGGGTTTACCCAAACATTTAAACAATGAGACCTTGCCCACTTCCCCTTTGTGGCTTGCACCAAACCAATACGTCAAAATTCCTAATTGACGTCGCAGATAATGTCGCACGTGACGATTCCTGGAAATTCCAGATTATAGACGCAAGCTGTAATGTATCGTTTCTATCGTTTTTACCTGTCCTATGGGCAAAAGTACACGGATAATTTCATTACGGCAATTACAGCGGGTGCACAAAAGCAAGCTACTATTTACTTCTCTCAGAACAACGTATAGCATTTGGTCATCCGTGAAACAAGACAGGTAACCTTAAGGACTGTTCCGAAAGCGTACCAAAATTGCACCTGCCTCTTCGGAATGAGCGAGCGGCTCGACTCACGTCTGCTACTCTTTTTTTTTTCAACTGTTCACATTAAGATTTGTTCGTGTGCTCTCTCGTACACAGTTCAACTATCTCACACCGGCTGCGACCCTACTGAATACATTAAATTTTCAGTACTTCTCCATGCCACTGCCACGTCAATATAACATTATTACTTTACTTTCCTTGTCTCCAGGTTTCTTCATGGAGAGTGTGCCGTGGTGGCCGGGACGTGTGTCCTTGAAGGACTCTCCAATCCTTTAAAGTTTAAACTTGGCTTTCTTGTCGCTCTCTGTTCATCTGTGAACTATCTTAGACTTTTAGAAGACCGAGACCAAAACTAGCTCACCACCGAAAGGGAAGACAGGAAGTGAAGAACAGCAAGAGTGTATGTGTGGACTTCCCTTTAACAAACGATGAAACGAACGTCGGCCCCACAACCAGGAACACACGGCATACCTAAACTCTCTCTCCCGCACTCATCTCATATAATAAGAAGAATTTCAATTCCTCCTCATGGTTATAACGGGTAGAGTGTCTACACACCGCCGCCGCTGCACCGGTCCCAAAAACGAGAGGTTTCATGCACCTTCTGTCTTCCAGCGTTCCAGCACTATTATAAGAAAAAGGCTTTTTCCAGCTCGGAAAGTATCTACGTTGAGAGAATGAGAGTGCCCGTGCCCTTCGCACAAGGGCAAAAAACAAGAAGTGAATTCAAGACGACTTCTGAAGAAGCTTCAGACACAATATTTAGAAGTTGGTAAATGGTAACAACAGCTGCTCAATGTGTGCTTCCCAAGTGCGATCCTTTAGGATGAGACGCTGCCACAGCACGTGCTATATGAGCCTATTGTTCTTCCAAGGAAATGCGTCTTCAATTTCCTCGTGAAACCTTCTATTGGATACAAACGCATACAAATGACACAAATGTCATATTGTACACGAACACCAAAAATCTTGACACATGTGTCGTTTCGTTGTCGTTGGTGGGACCATTTTAAAGACACGATGGCCTCGTCCCATCATCAGTTTTACTATTATTATCCCAAATCCTATTCACTTACATGTCACAAACCTCGTACACCTCCATGCTCCCGAGCGGAAGTGTGTTTTCGTGGTCTTCGAATTAAATGATCATTGATCATTATTACTAGACATTGGCAATGACAAGATCTTTTTAAAAAATTCTGTAGCATAGCATGACAATTGACAATGGATCAGAAAGCCTCTCAGTTTTACTTGACCTTTGTCAACATTAATTTAAAACATAGGAAATTAGGAAGCCATACTTTTTGTGATGAGGAACTTTTACCCTACGTTTTCATTTCAGTTTTAATACGTTTCGTTACCACAATAGCTCACAGTTAAAAAGGAAAGGTAAAATAGACAGTATTGAAGAAGGAATGAGAAACGCTCAGAGAGAAATTTGGGAACCCTGCTGACACATCAATCAAGAGTCCACGTGTGCTGACTGGCTCTTCATAGCCAAGTTCAATGTTCACACCTTGTCATTTAGGTAGCCACACAGTTTGGGGCTGTTCAATTTTCTATTTCTAGGACTTTGTTTTCAAAAAGGTTGGTTTCACGTTTCCTCTTTCTCCTATACTTATTGAAGAGGAGATCGGAGCGTTATAAACTGCTAATGGACTTTAATTTCTTGGTAGTATGCCTTTTTGGTGTGTGCGATTGGGTCAGTTCGTTGTTAGTGTTCGGGAGGACATGTGCCGCAATTAGCCTTCGTTTGCTCTGCTTATCATCTTCCTTCAGACACCTTCTTGTCATGTTAGTCACCCCGCATAAGGCACACATGGCACACACATACCACAAATGAACTTTATAGACAAAAGGGAGGATATGAAATGAATAACACATTCAAATGGACTATATAGTCAATAGCACTGTTACTTTGACGAAAAGGTGATCAAAACTGGTGGACTCGTCTTACTATATCGTCACACTCGTTCGTCAGCAAAGGTTTCAAACTAAACAAACGTGGACTATCATCATGGAAAGAGAAGCAATGAAGCCTACACTTACACATTAACTTTGACGAAACATTTATTTGACAGCCTTGTGGTTTAGGCAAAACCTGAATGCAGTAAAAGCAGAAGCTGTAGTTAAACCTTCATTATGTATTAGACCCAAAACTGACTTTGACTCTATTGATTGGTGGTTACTGGTTACTTAACATTGGAAAAGTCGAGGTAGAGTACCCTTTGTATACGAGTTGTGTATATTGCTTAGTCATTAAGTCATTCATTAGGGTTAAGGTTTTTCGATGTCGGCTTCCTTCAAAACCTTCCTTTTGTTGGAACGTTAGGGACCTTAATTACAACCACAAAGGTCCACTGGTAGGTACTTACTGGACTTTACCATTTATAATTAACGTCAGGATTCTTAAAATGAAAATTTAGAAAGATGGCTGATGTTGAACCCAATCCTACACACTTCCAATTAACTGTGAAGAATGTACCTGAATCATGAATCTGAATAATTTAAGATGTAATTGAATTAGAATTGGCAATATATTGAAAACATGGCGTCACAAACACACCTCGACCTCGCGCTCGCATAATCTTTGTGTAATTGTTCAGTGTGATAACAATATACGGTGTACTCTGAGTGAGTATCATCTTGGTTCTAATCAGTTCAATGTATTCAAATCCCATCCATTCTGAATTCCGATTTCTTTCAAAAATTAATCCAGCTCTACTAAATAAATAATTTATGACAGCTTTCTTTTGATTGTAATTATTATAGGTACAATATTAACTTCGGATATCCCAGGACATTGCGGATTGCGACAAGTCAACGCGTGTTATTGTTGTTGGATTAAATCCTGATTACATACACCGTGTTATAATTAGCGCATGAAAGCGATTCCATAAAATAATCAAAATAAAATAAATTATTCTCGAATGACAATTTTCGTGTCCGTTTTTCATTTTACGGGTAATGTGTAATTACGGGTTGAGGCAAATAAAAGCTGTATTATGTAGTTTTGCGTCACTGGCGAGTCCTAGTGTGACGAGTGCCCATTGTCCATTGCCTTCACTGCATTAAATATTTGTATGGTAGTTAATAGTTAATACAAAAGTTACAATTTACAAATTACAATGGGCATCAGAGATCAGAATCAGGATATCAGGAACAGGAATCAGCATCAGCAGATGCCTATTTATTGTAAATTGTTAATGCATCTTCATGTGATGTTTCAGACACAATGTTCAACTAATCTTTATGAAATCAAAATCATCAAAATATGTAACACCTAACAATGTAAAAAAGGGTCATGAACACTTACATTGATAAAGTCGCCCATTAAAAAAAGGATTAGAAAAAATACAAAAGGAGATTTCGTTGAGGGTACCGCTACCGCGGTGACTGGACCAGTCGAAACATGGCACTTGAGGAAGCCCGATGACCCAGACTTGGAGGTGAAGGTGACCAACTCTTGCCCACATGCATGGAGCACGAAAAAGGTAACCTCGAACACTCACAAACTTCAGTTTACACACCGCAAACTCCGAATTCGAGAACACCAACACCGATTTTGTAGTTGTTGTGTCCACTAATTCCAGTGCGTCTCCGCGTCCGCCCACAGAATTCGTGCTCTGCATTTGGATTTTATTGAGGAGCCATTAGAAAGCAAAGCTAGAAGGACAAATTGTTGGAAACTGTACCACAGAGTCGTACAATGTCAATCTTTTAAGTGTCATTCAGTCTCTTTACTACAGTCATTTTAAGGATGATAAAAGCATGATAAGAAAGTAGCAAAGGAATCAAGACCCGATAACATTCTATGGATGTGACAATGTGAATGAAAGGAAACAAAGGCAAAAGCGTTAGTTCCCTCTTCGCCATCTGTCAGCTCCGCCAAAGAAACTAGTCTGAGTTTTCATGAAAATTCATAAAATGTTAGATAAAATTGGATTTTTATGACATTTCACAGTTTCATTCCATTTTTTTAAAACCTGCAATACGAACTGCCCAAATAAGCCAGTAAGAGCCAATAACATCTGAAAACTTGTATTCTGATATTTTTCATAAGTTTAGAAATCACAATTTCTTGTAAAAAACGCCCAAACATGACAAAATCAAAATTGAATGAAAACGAAACACAGCTTTAAAACAAAACCTTTTTTTATTCCGATTTTGCACCAATTTGATTTTACA
>JABASF010000587.1:0-36835 GCA_019776145.1 Harlomillsia oculata
GGTCCCACCATTTCGTGTCCATCACCTTTCACTTCCATTTCATGCACGGCAACGCAAGAACATCAATGAAAAACTGACACTGCGAATTTCCAAGGTGGATTCCAAACTTGTCTCCTCTCTGTCTCCTATCTCGTTCTTTAACACAGTTTCTTCGTTAACAGATTAAATTGGGCTTAGCTTTCAACTGTTTCATCGTGGAATCTTAAAATTCAATTTTGAAAAATATATGCAAAAATAAACAATAAATTAAATAATCACATAAAACGCGAATGACTTTAAAACCACAGCTTTCATTAACATGCTGTAGACGTGTAGACACATTGACACCAAGAATTAAACGAGCTAAACAGAATGCCAATTTCATTCATCCACAAATGCGTCCGCAAATGAGCAGAGTTTACCTCACAACGGGAGAGAGTAAATTAAGACATTCAAAGGATAATGGAGCGTATGTCCATTCAAAGCTGAATTTATGCAAGAGAGGCAAAGTGTTTCAGCAGGGTTTTTGGTCAGAAGAGATTCTCGTTCTCGTTGTGTCATAACCATTTGGCCCAGTTCGTAGAAAACACTGGAGAAAATGTTCTCTATGTCTAAAAGATGAAAGAGAGAGCGCTCTGCGTGGTAAGTATATAACCATTTTTGCTACCTGTAAGTCGTTTGAAATAGGCATATAGATTGTAATATAAAGTAATGCTTACACAACAACTTACTTTTACTCTAGTGGAACACTGAGCCTGAACCCCAGCCGTCGGAAGATAAGTGCCATTACGGTGATTTAAAGTACGAATACACTTAATCTAGAAAGCATTTCGGAGCCTTACTTCTTCTCACCTATTTAATATGCCGTATCTTCTCAATATATTTCATTTCGTGTGGAGAAAAGACTCCTTCTCATACTTTCCTTCGACTGCCTGCTGAGCTTCCTCCGCTCTGAAATATGAAAAGGAAGAAATTGCTTTTCTCCTTTTCCTTGCCTGCTCCACGCAATTTTTCCTTACGCACATAAAACCTAAGACTAGTAAAGCAGGTGAAAGTGAAAAGCATACGAGATTGTCGTATAATACACATACTGCATTCTTATTCTTTTCTTCCTTATGTCTTCCTGTTAGGATCCAATGGAAAATTTTTTGGAAGTAACAGACAAAGTAACCCAAGCAGCGTCGTAATAGTCGTCCTTCCTTTCAAGAGGAATAAATCTTTCCAACTTGGCTCATCCTTTCCACTCAAGCACACCTGCACCTGATGCTGAGTTCAGCTACCTTACATCCTAGTAATTCCACCATCTTTTACTATTTTCTTTAGCAAATATAGTTTTTTTTTACTGTTCCACTTTTCGCATTTATTTAAATATTCTAATGTTCATTCCAAAAATTATTTCATGTTGTTTCAAAAATTACATTCAAGTCAGTATAATTAAGCTTTTAATAATATCTCAATTTTCAATCAGGATTGGAACAGCAAGTTACCAAAATATAATAAATTGCAAACCAGTCACGCATTCACATCATTTCCCACCCATATTCCCCTTTTACGGCTAAAAGACTGAGATTTTATCCAAAAATTGTGATTTATAAGTCCATTGTAACGCAGTACACATTTTATGTCATGTTTACAGCCGTCCTACTGTCGTTGAAAATCAAAACTGCTCTTTGTTTTTTTAAACAAGAAAAACACTCGCGTTCCTGGGATGAATTGAGCCACATTTCACACAGGAATAGCAGACGGTTCGTTTAAGGTCGATGAGAACGACCCGGCGTCAAAACACCCATCCGTTCCAGAAGCATCGTCATCATCATCTTATCTCCCATCTCACTGCCACTTCAGGGATCTCTTCCCATTTACCAACATCATCATCGCCGTCATCAGCATCCTGCCCTATCGTCCTATCTCTTCAGTTTCCTCTCGTTATGGAACCGAAGTGGAATAAGGCATCGGAGAAGTCTCTTCTGAAAAAAAGAAGAGGAATCCATACCTCATTCACTCGATTGCATCTCTATCTCATCCCCTTTCTTTCTTTCTTCTATATGACTATCAACGAATGTATAAAAACGTAGAACTCCAACTTCCAACTTGACTATATTCGACAAGATGCTTCCTTTTCGGACTTTTTTATATTCGCACTCGCTTAAATTTAGTACTTCCTGACATCCATCTACTCACAGTACCTATAATAAAGTAATATAGTATCCATTCAGATTCCGTTTGTGCCAATCTGTCTGACTGCAAAAAGTGAGTAAAATGTGAAAGTAATGGCACCAAAAACCTGCGTGCGATTCCTATAGTTATACAAGTAAGAAAATAGGTAATATTTTTGGAACCGATCCTATATAAAAACGACTGTATTTATAAGATTTCTAGGTNAAAAAGTGAGGAAAATGTGAAAGTAATGGCACCAAAAACCTGCGTGCGATTCCTATAGTTATACAAGTAAGAAAATAGGTAATATTTTTGGAACCGATCCTATATAAAAACGACTGTATTTATAAGATTTCTAGGTTTCACAAAGTATACGTAACGTAATACTTCTCTTATCAGAACGTTAACTAATGGTCGATAACATACGCTATGTCACTTGATGTCGTGTGTAATGCAACTTAATGTGTCGTAAGACGACATTTAAAAGGAATGTAAGTGACTCAGAATGGGGTGTCCTCCATACAGAAGCACTTACCAATGATGGTCAAGTTGATTCTTAGATTCCTAGTGGGAGAGTTCTTAAAGTCCACTCGACATCGGTACACTCCCTCGTCCTCCATTCGCAAATCTTGAATCAAGAGATGTGCAGGCTCTGAAATTGTGTGGAATAATACACGATCTCCTAAATCAGACCAGCGTTTTGCATCGTTTGGAGATCTATCCCGCACGTCATATCTGAAAATTATTAAAATTAAAATTATATTAGTTTTACATAACTTTCCATACATTTCAAACTATCTCGGTATTAAATTAATTATTATTAATCAAGTAACTTAATATAACATAAGTTAATTTCCGTCTTAACAATGAACATTCTACCGCCATGCACAAGAACAACTAAATATTCCATTTCAATAATTTGATTTAAATTATTAGCTTTTGCAGTTTTCCTCTACTTGGATCTTGGATGCTTACGGAACACAGTAATATAACGGTTTATGATGGCATAATCATATTTTCTCTAGGAATTTGGTGCAAAATAGTAAATCTACTAATTTCAAAGGTATACTGTGCAATTTTGAAACTTGAAAGCCTGTCTTGTAAGACATCCCGATCCCGACATCCCGAGCGGACCGGAAAATGAGAATATGAGACATAAAGTCGTGCGATGATTCGCCCACTGATTCAACGGACAAGTTGCTTCTAAAAGACACGTCTCAACTTTTCATCACATGGTCGCAGCCTGAGGCGCCTCGAAGGATGAACAAAGATAAAGCTTTAACGTAAAATGTTACTAGATATTCTGAAGACTTTGACTGCAAGCTTTTATAGTACATAATAAGATAGTGCACCCGCCCGGAAGGCGTGTGTCGCCGCCGCCACACGGATCAGTGCAGAGACAAGGAGATTTTCCTCTTTTGCGAATTCCGACGAACCGCACTTTCCCAACGGAACTACACTAAAGAGGACAGAATCACAAAGTGTGAACAAGATCCGAATAATCACTTACTGCCGTTTAATTACTGCTTTCCATTAAACAGAATTCTCGGAAAGGAGAGCTGAAACTAAACTTCTTAACTATAGTTTATTTCGATGATACGTGAAAGTCAAAACCGCAGTTTAACATGAAAGAAAATGCGGACAAGAAATGTATAATACAAAGTGTTCAACAGGAATGCCAATGAAAGTAAGTCGTAGCAACTAGTGATTGGTAGCTTGTGTGACATTTCTAACAATGACAATGGTGCTAAGTTGACTTCACAATTTCTTAACTGATGGCGAACTTTTCCAGGCGCCAAGTTTCCGACAGTCATTGTCCTTTAACTGGAGAGGACAAGAAGTCTCTTTTGTTTTCACATTTGAGATCAAGTTACTCGTGTACGTACTTAAACAAAAAAGAAGCAGTAGGGAAAAGAGAAATAATGTAAGTTGAGTAGAAAACTCACTGAAGTAATGTTAATGCATAGTAACTTAAACTTTCAGAAAGAAAGCTCAGTGAGAGGAAGTCAAGCAGTGGAAAGATAAGTACGACAGAAGCACGGGCCACCGCAGCGGCTATGGCACAGTTGACTTGGCTATTATACACCGCTTTTCAAGACTTCCACAATAAATTCATTCAGTTGACTTGGGCTTGGACTGCAGGGCAAAAAGGCGTTATGCTGTTCAGCTTCAAAAAAAGTACGGGCTCAGACAACTTTTCCTTCCTTCCTTCATACAATCAAGCACGACCGCGTTTCTTTTGAAACCTCTTTTTGAATTAACAAAAACTCCCTGTTTTCAAAAGACACCGAATTAAACGGAAAAATTGATTACGAGATTGTACTTTCTATGCCAGCAAAAATTTTTGCTATCCGTTATCCATTTTGCAAGCTTAAATTCTCAGAATGTCGCAATGATGTCCAAAGTAAACCACCGACTTTTGAAGGCACAGCACAACTTTTATCAAATAAACTTGCCAATCTCTATCCCAGTGTTACTGATTTTTATAAAAGCCAATTCCTTCCTTATTCGAGGATTGGGACCAAAAGCGACATTTGCTTCTATAGCAGAAAAGATGAAAGTCGACCTTATCAAAATCCGCGCTTCCCCGTCAGTTCATAAACAGGGTGCTTTACTCAGCTCCTCGACCTCCTGAACTTTCTTCACTAATGTTCAATTAACTATTTAAATGTGAAAGTTTCGCGAGAAATCAGCAGCACTAAAAGCAGAACATTCACTAAACACAAAGAGCGAGATGGGTTTAGGTTCATTTTACTATGATTTTCCTAACCTACTTTGGATAAACGCAAAGCTATTATCTCTTTCACTTTTCGTCTCTGTGGAAAATACTACACGAAGCATAACACGGGGAAATGCTATACGCAGCTCTGTGAACCAGTGCTCCGGCCAATTCGAGTTGAGTTGCCCTTTATGCATTTAGTAATTTCATTCCCAGCTTCTGATTACATTAGTACAGTGTAATGGGAAGTGGCAAAACGGGTTAACGGCACCAAACAGCAGCTCAAACTAACCACGATGTCTTGGTTAAGCAAAGGTACTGGCAATAGTAGTAATACCACTGCACTATATAATATTATGTTACGACTCGTTACGACTATATATTTATAAGAAAAAACTTTTTTGGCTAGTGTTTCTACAGCTTTCACTATTGTTACACCTACTACACACAGTGCATTATATAACTCTGATTATCTAAGTGTTTACACTCGAGCAAGTTTTCACGCAAGACACAGCCGCCCGAGCGTAGTAGTTGTGTCCAATCTACTCTCGTACATTTGAAGGAGAAGAACAGGGAGGAAAAAAGAGTAAAACTTTACGAGACTTTGACACTGCTACTTCTTATCTAATGGCCGTAAGAAAACCCACTTTTCACTCTGCATGAATCATATAGTTTAATTCCATTTTCTTTTATTGGTCTCCTAAATCCCAAATTAAAAGCTTTGAAAAAATGAAGTTAATATAACTTTTATTGCATTTCTAAAGAGGAAAAGGAAACAGCAACCCCGGAAGCTAAACCAACCTTCTGCATTTTAGTGCATTGTCATTTTAATATTTTATAAATACTAGAAAAGAAAACATGAACGAAATGAAACAAAAACGTAAGGATAAATAATTTGGATGTTGTACACAGAAACCCTCGTTGGTGGTACCTGAACTTTTAAAAATGGATGCAAGTAGGTTAGCTAAGTTTTATTCTTAGAGTATAGCTGTTGTAACAAGCTGTAGCACACGGGGAAACAAACGAGGTCATAAATAATTCTGTTTGTCAAGGCTTTCCTTCCGACGGATGCTTTATCTAAAATTTACATGCGTTCGTGTGCACACACAAGCGACAAAAGATTATTTCTACCTGTCATCCCACATTTTGCATTGCTTTTGTACGTCCTATTTCATGAATGGAAACATTTTCGCAATCACAATAAAAGTCCCTAGCGACTTCTTTTTCAGCATTACAGTTGATTTACAAAACAAACAAGTTGAATTTCCAAGCATAGTTTCATATTCACAATCACAATGAAAGGATTTTATTTTATGAGAGATGTTATACAGATTCCTAGCAAAAGAGATGCGTGCGGTGAGGACACAAGTGCCTATCGTTCGTCACAGCAGGACCATGGCGGGTGACACAAAAGAATATCCCGCACTGGCCACCGAAGGAAACTGGATAAATTTCAATGCGGGTGAAATCCAAGCAAAAAAGAGTTTGGGGAAGACCAAAGCAAAGGCATCGTCCTCAAACAAACTTGTACGTTTCCTGATATCCTGATATAGTAGGAACCGAAGGAGCTGAGAATTTATTGCAAAATCAATAGCACCCTTTCCTATTCAAGTATTCCAGGCAGATTTTGAGTCAAACGAAAGTGAAGTATGTCTACCTTTGCTCTGCCACATCGTAGATTACCAAAAGGCAAAAGACTCTTTTCCTTCCCATTTTGGCTGCCTATAACTTCTTATTTTGCACATGCTGCGACTCTGCTTAAGCTTTAGTACCCTTTCGAGTTGCACTACTTTTCGTCTTCTTCTTTTAGCGTCAGAAATAATACAAATTTATAACGCACGTTTTTCGGATCTTATGCATGTTCCTTTTTCTTCTTTCTCAAGAAAGGGTACCTCAAAAAAAAGAAAAGTTTTTTTACGTATAGCTTTACAGTATGTTTCACGAAGGCCTTTGCCTCTGTGACGTATACCGTCAGTAAGGTGAAAGTTGTAAAACGTGACATAGACACACAGCACGTGAAGAAGGCAAAGAAACTCTTATCAGATATCACATGAAGATAAGCATATTTACAGTGAAAGGTTACGAAGTGATATAACCATGTGGAGAAGCCAAGAACAAGTCAAAGTCACACATGCAAGGTGTAATAGCTTGTGTAAAAAGACTTGTGTGCTCCATTCAAAATCCGATTTTGCACTCGTTTTCACCGTCAATTTAAAACAGGAACATTTTTACTACTACAACTTCCTATCTTTTTCGAATTTCACTTTTTACGCATTTTTTTCTCTTGCTCACAAGTGCTCAAGAAGTTGAGTAAATGTACTTTTGAAGCGACGATCTCCTAAAAAGTTGAACAGCTTCTTTGCGAAAAGCATAGAATAATGGCATTACGCATTATATTGTGCATGTAGAGCACGAAGTGGGGCAAAAGCAGAAAGTGTCCATATGATAATTTATGTATGGAAAAAAGAAAGTCGAGCCCTGTTTCAAAAGTAACATGCTATGCGTTCCAAAAACTGCTTTTGTAAAAGTGTCCGGTGTGGATATTATTACGTATTACGTTATGTCGACCCTTTCAGAAAATAACGAGACTTAGGAGACGAAAGAGAGGACGCGATGTTGAAGTGTGTGCAAAAAAACGAGTAGAAAATTACTTAGTCTATCCTATAAATTTGAAACGATGACTGTCGTACTCTTGAATAATAAATTTCATGTTACCATTTAGTAAGCGGGACGACCCCGAAAACTTTTGCTGGCGGAGCAAAACCCCGAAAAGAAGCCTTTATGGAAAAAGCAATGCAACGTAGGGCAAACTTATGTGTGTCTGCAGGGAGAGAATGACAAGTTGGTTGTTGGCTCAGTACTTATAACCATTTCTGCCTTTGAGAGGAATGCAGATGTGGCGGATGAGCAAAACTGACTTTTCATGCCCACGTCATATTTCTGTTCCGCAGTGACTTTATCCTTAGGAAAAATCTGAGGACGGATAATGCTCTCATTTAAATGCAACCGTAAACGCTCCACTTATTGTGTGTCCATTTTTATAAAATTGTTCATAGCGTAATACGGCAATACTGCGGTAGCTCCGAGCATCTTTATCTTTGCTTTCATCTTCGTTCAAATCGCAGGAATTTTTAAAAAAAATTACATTTGAAAAATTGGAATTCACATGTTGATTTCCCTCTTTTAAACGGTACAACCCGCAAGGTGACAGAATCTGAGTTATTGTTATTGTTGCACTACAAATAATGATAATGAACCAATGCTACATACTACGAAAATCCCAAAGGATGCACCTTGTGGCAGAATCATCACCATAAACTGAGAGGTGTAATGTCCACACATGGGAAAAACTGACCGTAATGGGATCGTTCTGGACCAAATTGCTTGTTGCTCTATGACCCTTTAATACAAGACTAGGACGTGATCCTACCAAAAGTCGTCTATGGTAATCTACAGGGAAATGGGCCCTGAGCCAAATGCACTAAAGCTTAAGAGCTCAACAACAAATTTCACTTGATCCTGATATGACATGACAGTACTGTTGACAATGAAGATGCTTCCTCCGTCCTACTAAAACGTCTTGTGTACATAACACACAATGAAAAATGGACAGTAATCCAATGCCACTATGACAAAATTATACACAATACAAAACGGGGGAAAGAAGTAATTATACGTGAGTAATTTATGCTTAATGAGGTGTCATAACTCCCATTACCTGTAAATGGGCTCCGGCTCTTTGTCTCTGAACCAAAGGACCATGTGTAGTTTGTCATCTCGGCTCGGTACACGAACATCGCACGGAAGCGTCCCTCGTTTCCCCAACACGGCATCCACGTTTTCCACTGGAACTGAAAAAATAGAAGGTAAACCTACAAAAATATGCTTTAGAATTTATATTTCATCTACAACTACGCATTGAGTGCTCCCAAACATCGGCAACATTCCTTTCGTGTGAAGTATTAAGTCAACGTGCGCATTACCGGTTACTAGTTACAGCTGCCGTAATGTACCCTCTGACCTTCATGTCATTAACACCACGAAAGAAAATGTAAAGCATATAAAACACAGAGTGAAAAATCCGAAGACACTGACACTAGGCACGGTAACCAAAATACCAGGAACCCCTATCCTGAAATGGGAATGTATAAGATAATCTTTCGGCGTGACAACCAAAAGGAACTGTAACGAAGAACCTTTTCGCAGTTGCCCATTTATCTTGTCCCAAAATTAACATTCAATTTAGTCGCATTGGAAAAGCACGGCGACATATGTTTCCTCGTGTCATCTCCTTTCCAATCTACTTCTTATTTACGCCCTCGGGTCTATTTAAAGCTAGTTGTGTTCACACTCCATTTATTTTTCAGCGCTGCAAATTGAAATTGGTCGTTCGTATGTATGAGTCTTTCGTTTCGGTTGCCCAACGGGATTTTGAACAAAATTTCCATATTATCGTACACACGTTACGTTTCCCCGTTGTTAACATTACACCCAGAATGCATGCAGGCATTCTTATAATGCTAACAATAATAATAATTTAAAATCGTCTCCACTGCATCTGAATCTGAACGATCCAATTTTCCACCTATATTTCCATTTTCAATGGTGAGTGCAAAGCATTTGACTCAACGAAAAATGTTTTAGTTTATTCAAAATTTAAAATTGTATGCAAATGCCAAGTGATTCTAACTTCTGGGAGCCTACAAAAATCCTTACGTACTCACTCACACGTGTAGAAGAAGTTGGCTGTTGGTTGTAACCATAAAAATAATAACCGTAACTGAATTTTTGTGTTTATCACTTCATCTGCATAAAAAGAATATCTTCACTTGGTTTGTGCGTTCCATCGCTTCATGTCAAACAACTAAAATGGAACAAGACGAGCTAAGCGAAAGCAAAAAACTCATGCCCGTGTTTATGACATGGTCAAAACAAACTGAGCATTAAATCAATGAGTAATTGCATGAAGCATCTGCATATTTGTAATTCTACCCTTCAGCCATTTCCTTCTGTTTAAACTACTAGTTCAATTTGTACCAAACCGCATAGGAAACGGAGTGCGAACGATTTAATGAAAATAAACTAATATAAACTACTATAACGCGACAGTGTTTCACTAAACCTCCTTGAAATTACTACAAGTTCGCAGAAGAATAAAAGAACCGCAATGTATTGTGCATTTGGCAAACTCGGGAGCTTCGAGATCAAAAATTACTGAGACTTGAGACATTTTGGCCTAATTCTATAAACAAAAGTCATAGTCCTTGAGAATGACCGGGTGCTTAGGTTCACTTGTTCCTCAGTCAGTCGTCCGACTGACTTGATTCCTTTACTACAAGCTAAGCAGTGCAGTCGCATTGGGACAGGAAGAGGAACGGAGAAGTCGCATTTTGCGATTGTACTGATACGCTTAGCTTACGAATGAATCTGACGATTCTCCATCGTATACATCAAGGACTAATGCGTTTAGTAACATACAGTGCTTTTGTGTTTGGTATACACACATTTTCGTATACCTAAAGCATTCAAATGGACTTGGAGGAAAATCTCACCAAAACACGAAACACGAGCTGCTCTTCGTCTTTGTCTCCGGTAGCCACGACGATGCGATGGCGGTGCGGTGGTTCCCATATACTTATCTCTTTCTCTGTGTTTCTCGTATACTTTGCATTCCTTTTCGGTGCGGAAACTTGAAGGGGAATTTCTCACGGGATACAATTACCAAAAGACACCAATATAAATTTCCTTTCTTGTTTGCTTTCCTTTTCCTTTCGTCTCTCTCGACCCGGGCACCCTTCAAACCCAATTGAAGAAACGGAGAAATGCGTGTGCCAGTGTGCCTCAAATGGCCACACTGTACTCACATCACATCCCATTTGCCCATTGCCACAACAAAACACAAATGCTTCTTTGCTTCGCTCTCCTGCTCCTGATCCATTCACATATTTAAAACACATACAATTCCTTTTGCACCCTAAATTCAAACTTTCCTACAACAACGTATCCTTTTCTATGTCTGTGTTGTGTCCTGTCAACACCCCAATTACTCACAAAACGGTATAGGTGGTGTAAAGTGTAATGTTAAGTCTAAATACAACTGCCAAACAGAATAACATTGTTTCTAAACAAAGCAAACCCAAGGCTCATTCTACCTTCTCAACAAAGAATGCACTTGCACGCTAGCATTTCTGCCTGACACAAGGAGAAACATTGAAAAACCTTTTTTGCTTTCTCAACGGTTGTTGCTAATTTTACATTTTACAAAGACCAAAACCATTAAACACTACGACGTGCGATTCTTTAAACTGTTTATTACTTCCGTCGAAGATCTCAAAATCCTCAAAAAGGAAAACGATAAAATTGGACAAAAAATTGGACAGCTTCCTCAATAAAGGAACCAAGTCACAATAGTAAGCAGACAACTATAGAAGAAAAGGTAAACAGTTTATAGATGACAAGGCAATTTTTCCCATCGAACGTTTTCCACTTGAATGCACAATAAATTAATGGTTTTAATGCATACTTTGATGGGATAGGATAACATTGAGGTGAATTCTGGACATTTGGTTTTTGTGTCCATTTTCTCATTTCCTATCATTAGTCTCAGAATGACAAGGACGAGTGGCAAAAGGCGGAATGGAAACATATGTCAAGTTATGGAAGTTGCCACTATGGTATAATCATTTTCTCGCACCACCATCAGTGGAAGCGACACGAGGGTTGAGTGAGACGAGACAAAATCAATTTTCAGGTGTAGACAGACAACGAAAAGGCATGTTGTAATTTGTCCCCTAGCATTTTCACTTAGGATATTAACGCCGATATGGGCTCACCCGCCCCAATCTGCCAATATAGTTATCTGACTGGATGCACAAAGTGCTTTATGCATTTACTCATTCAACTGTCTTCTTCAATTTACCTTTCGTCTCATCGTTTCTTCCATTTCCCCCTGTTAAGTGCACTACGCACTGGAGTATTCAATATTATCAGTCACACAAACGGAACAGGCGCATATCGCCTTTTCTCTACCAGTGCATTTGTAAATATTACAAAAAAGGCTAAAACACGAAGAGAAAAGAACGAAACCCAGGAAAGTTTTATCAGCTTAAAAGCAAATGACTAAGAAAAATGGTACGGAATTGCGCTTTGTAAAAATCAGGAACAGGAAGAGAAAGTGATTCGGAAGCAAAGGTATAATGGTAGAATTGAATTATTAAAGATAATACGATCTTACAACGACCTTTGACAAGCTTACATGCAATTTTCTGCTAGATTCTAACAAGAAACGAGGCGAAAGGTGAGTTCGATGTGCTAGAGATGTTAAATTACTTTCTGTCTAATGCGCTCAACCTGAAATGTCTGGATTTTTTGGTGTTGCAGCATTGTAAGCTCAATTGCCCGTCTGACCATGAGAAATGAGTGCAGTTAGACAAATGCTTACACCACAATGAGCAAATGCTCCTCGCCTGTCACCGCTTGAAAGATTTCTTGCCATCTTCTTTTCCTCGAGAAAAAGAGGTAGTCAAGTTCATGCTCCCAATTTTCAAATTTTTGATGAAAAGTTGAATGATAAAAATAGAAAGAAGTCAAAAGTGACGGAAAACTCAAGATGAGGAGTGGAAATGACGCGCGTTTGGTCTTTTCACTCCTTTTGGTAAACTATGAAGCGAAGAGACAGTGAACATTCAACCACCCGTGTCGGAGAATATAAGCTCACATGCCTATATTCCAAAAATGATGTTTTTTGGTTTGAAGAGATGAGAAAAAAGAAGTGAATAGGGTAAAAATCGGCGAATGTAGGCTACTTGAGGAAAATAAGGTTTTCCGTTTCTCCCATGGACCATTTTTCAATCTGAAAGTGGCTTTTCCCGGAAACATAACGCCTCAAATCGTCAGCATCTTGACTTCACTCTCCCTTCCTTTTATTGCAATCCTATTTTTCTCTTTCGCACTTTTTTCTTCGCCTCTTTTCCTTTCTTTACTTTCTTCCGTCCGTTCTCTTTTTCCCCTTGATCTTGGCGGCTTCCACCAAATCACATTTCGTTCTTTTTCTCTCAGTAACAGAAGACGAAGTCGTTGAATGTACATTATTTTCTAGTGACTTCTTCAGTTTCCTTATCTTTCCATTCTTAAGATTTTCACAATTCTACAGACTCTTCAATAATCTTCTTCGTGATGGAAACTATCCACTTCAAATTTCGTACGCGGCTAATAATGCACCATATAAAGGCGATTCCACTAGAAATCTAACTAAGCATTCAAAGAAAATGGAATTTCTTCAAAGATAGGACAGCTACGAAACTGGAAGACGATGTACGAGCTCAAAATACCGAGAAATGCCAATGATTTCTTTTTGCATAAGCTAAAAGGCAACTGATACAAAACCGTGCAGAATCTTCCGCGATTCAGTTCACTTAAGCTCGTCTCCCATATGCACATCGTCCCGCATCCTTCTATGACACAGGCTGTTTTGGGTGACTCCTAAAGAAAATGAAGTGGGAAACAATGTAAGAGTCAAGTTGACTTTCCTTTCCACTTTGTCAACTGTCCCTAGTGCACCCCCACAATTTACAAAGTAGAAACAAAAGCGAGCGAAGAAGGAACATCAGAACATCACAGACACAATACTCCGGTCAAGTTGCACGAGTACCGACTACCCTTATGAGTTAAGTTGCTTTCGCTTCCTATACCATCCTTTGACATAAGAGAATTTCTCCGGTTTTGGGTAACATGTGCAGCATTATTCCCACTGACGCGTTATCATGTGCGGGTACCGTCGTCACAAAATTCACGGGAAGTCTGACTCAAAATTTATGAGGGACTTCACTTGGTAAACGTGATGCTCTCCATATTGTTCCCCAAGAGAGAATGATCCGCCCTATTTACTCCACTTCATCGCAAAACGAGATGGGAAACAGAAACTTGTACGAAACATGTTATCAAACTAGCTAAACCAACTTTTCTTTCATTTCTTTTTCATGATTTGTACACAAATGTTGTCAGTTTATAGAAAAATCCAGTATGGTTTTTCATTTTTTCAAACCACGTAGCGTACATTATTAATTTACTATATAAACTCTTTGTCCCATTTATTATAATACCCACACCCATATTGTTCTGACACTGAATGAGCATTCATTCATTTGTTTAGTGCACTGTACACTGCACGAATGTACTCTGTACTCTGTAAGCAAAACATAGACAAACTTCGAAGTAGACGAATAAGACTAAGATGCTAAGAAGCTAAAAACCTTAAAATTCGAATTGACTGAGTCACGTCTTTGCGCTCAGTCGCTCAGGCTCAGCCGAGTTTTTATAGAGAGACGAAAAGAGTGAGGAGCAGTTAGTTTGAATTTAAATAAGTTTTTCTCCATAAATTTAAAAGCCCTTTTACTGTTTTCATTTCACGGTCGCGAAACGTCATCAAGCTTCAGTAAGGAAGCTCCGCTGCTGGAACAATCGGCACAAATGCGAGTCATATCCAAGGAGCACCAGCAGCCGTCAGTGCAGTTCGTCGTCGTCACCCAAAGCGATTTCATCGTACGTCGAAAACCGCGAGGGTCCCACAGAGAATTCACTTCTCTTCTCCATCAGCTAGTACAAAAACTAAAACTGGAAAATCTGGAGAGAACCTGCGGCATAAAATTGGTCCCGATAGCTACAAGGACTATGATGAGAGCCTACCACGTTACACATTCCATATTTCCTAGTAGTATAAAGAGGAGTAGCCTGAACGATCGTATTTCTCATCTGTGCTATCTCTTCGTTCCATATTTCCTTGCAAAATTCCCATAGCTCACAAAACGAAATGCACACGGGGTGTAAAAACTCTTTGGACCACCACGAACAAGGGCGAGGACGCTTTTCTATGAAGACAACCAACGTTAGTCTAGTCAGCATAGTAAAAGCATGCCTGGTTGGTGTTTGAACAATCTCTGTTCCTTTTACTTCTTCGTATTCTTTCTTTTTCCTCCTGCATTCTACTGTCTCATGAAATATTCACAAAAACTTTCCTTCGTTCTGCTTCTTCCGTTTTCGTCGTCGCTACTACACTGCTCACTTGTTAGTTCGTTCGTTTTTGCGCCTTATTTTATTTCCTCAAGACGATGTTATGATATATTGCACCAAAAAGTCTTTCCTGCATTACACCGCACTGGTTGCCTCTTCTCCTTTCAACTACACTTTTCATTTTATATTTCATTTTCCCTATTTCCACGTTGAGAAAGTGTATGTTTTTTGACTCTGCGTTTTCCCACGTTTCTATTCCTCTTTATCTCCAAGATGTCTCATTCCACACAACCCTTTTTAAACTCTGCCAGGCCTTTACTCATTTTTTTCTTTTACGTCTTGCCTAATTAAGGCCATTACCATGCAAAATGTTTCATACTCATTTCCACTGTCGACGACGCAGCATTCTCATTCTAAAAACACTGAGCTGTTTCATTGTTTCTTTTTTGGGCTCTTGGGCATTGCTCTTTCCAGCAAAAATGCTATAAGTCTACTTTCACAAAGCATCTTTCCATCTTTATAGGAATTTTAAGAAGGATCATAAAGACAAAAGCACAAAATCTGAAAGAAAAGAATTCTAAAATGGTATCATCTCGTAAAAGTATTTCCATTGCATACTTCAGTTCCCAAGTACAAAAAACTCATAAATTGCAAACAGCAACTTTCATACAAAATTAACAGTAACACTTTAAATAATTGTGAAATAAGTATAAGTGTCGACACAATTTTTTGGCATATCAAAGTCTGATAAACTTGATTGCTACACATTGTCAAGATCCTGAAGTATCATTTTTTCATACAATTGACGTTTCAACTGACATGATTACTGCCAATAAAATTACATAGCAGTGCATCGTAATCGTAAAGTGAAATTGTAATATTTGCATTTCTACCTTACCTCACAACGATATAAAAAAGGTATAATTTGGTGTAAAAAACAAAAATGAATGTTTTTTAGTAGCTGACGCAGCGTATCGTTAAAATTGAGATCTCAGACGAGATTAACGTCACATTAGAACGACCGTTTGTACCCTACGCAGAGCGCACAGTTGTGAAGTTCTGGTGCGATGCAGACAACAAAGTCTTCCTGCTTGCGGCTCATCTTCCCCATAAAAATAATAATCATCTTTACTATTACCACCATCAGGACACAGGGAACTTCTTAACTAACAATCGCGTTTTTTGATGGCAAAATAGTGCCTTGGCGTTGCGTTCTAGGCTGAAACTGCCTTGAAGCCTTGAGTCCCACTTTTCTTGAATATCTTCTTTTCCTTTGTGATATTACTTTAACATAAAGAAAAACACACGAGTAAGTCTAGGGTCATACAAGCATACAACTTTCTCACTTTTATATGAAAGCACAACTTAATAGTGGAAGAACAAAACTTCATAAAAAATGTGAGAAGGAAAAACGCTACATAAAAAATGTGAGAAGGAAAAACTCTCATCACAAGAAACAATCTCATTCTGCCCATTTGCATTAGGTGCACTTTTCAAGTGCTCGTTAAGCTGAATGGTTCATCGTATTTGTGATAGTAGAAGTAGTGGGACAAACCTATATTGCTGCAGCAGTCAAACCCACTTGAAAGAAGTTTAATTTTTGCTCGGTCCTTACAAAAAATACACTGTCATTTCACTTCGTCTTCATGAGATATGCTCAGTGCCTTGGCTGCTAGGCGTAATTTCAAAATAATTAAGTCTTTCCTCTTCGTAGTCAAGAAGAGGTTTTTAAAAAAAAAGTTGCGGTGATGGGACCTCTATATCCACAAAACCAAAAGGAGACTCGTGTCCTTCCTTATGCGGACAATGCTCAGCCACAATTCTTTATTTCCCCTTAGTGCCTAATGAAATTTATGGTGGAGGCATTTCTACTTACTTCTTCGGACGAAAAGGAAGATGGATAAGCACCGTCATGAGAACAGAGGGAAAAGAATGCTTTTCTGCTTTTCCGCCCTTATGAAACTACCACAGGATTTTCTTTTAAGAGACGACCGAGCTCGGCCTTGCAGCGTCTACGCCATAATGATTTCGAATGCACAAAAGGCACGAACTATAAAGTGCATACTGCGCTAGCTTTCACAAAAAGCATATTGCTCAGGTGTCATTGCAACGTGGTTGTTGCAACTCAGCAACCTAATAATGCAATGTTTTCTTAACTGGCTTCAACATCTTGTCCTTCCTTTCACTACAACTCTTTGCATTAATAATAATATTATTACAGCTACTTCAAGGTACGAAATTGTCAGGACCACCGTCATGGCCTTTGGGACTTGGGACACTGCACTTTGTCATGGCACTTCATGGAGGAGAAGGCAGTCCTGACAGACTTATGAAGGTGTTTTCCTTCGGAAACCCGGCATGCGTGCTTTCCGTACACGTATTTCGCAGTGAAACAAACCGGAATGAATACAGAGCAATTCAACCCTGGTTTTTTCCTGGATACAAAATGTCAGCACAAGAAAAGGCTGTCTTATAAACAACTCTATAACCACAGTGTAGTTTACAAAGAGGAAATGGGAAATTCGAGATGGTTCCTGCTTCTATGGTTCTATGAAGTTCTACCCCTAAAAACCAAGCTTTCAGTACGGTGGTTGTATTATTGAACTTGATGAGTCTACAACGTACACGGTGACTTATTACGACAAGAATACCCTTGAGCTGTTAAGCAGGCAGAAAAAGATACAAAAACAGGGGGACTGCCGGAGACTTGTGCTGTGCAGGAGCAGCATCTCATCTCAAGTTCTCATCTCTTTTCAACTGGCTAACATGGTTAAGATTGCACTGAATGAGCTCAGTAGTACTCACTTCCACGCAAAGAATATAAAGAATGTATGGGTAAAAAGGACACGTATACTTTATGCAAGGAAAACTGGAAGTGGAAGATGCACACTGGATCCGGAGCCGGAGAGGTAAGGTGAAAGATGAAGAGAGAGAATGAAGGGAAGCTGAAACTAGCGTTCGTGGAATACCAAATGAGTCAAAATATAGACCTCGAGCTATCCCACTACATCGTTTCACTAATGAATGTGAGCAGGAAAGAATGACGCCGTTAGTTTATGTCCATCATCCTAATTTCCGCAAGCGTTCACAGTACAACAGCTACGGACTACAAAAACAATTTACAACTTATCATTTATATACAGATATCCATTTCGAATAAAAGCAAAATACTCCGAAAATCTTATATAGTAGAAATTATCCTGTGCCCTGTGCCATATAATATAGATATCACTTCTCGCTTTACCGTACACTTGATGTGCTTATGAAGAGGGTTCTACGCAGTACCCAATCAATGGTGATAAATAGCAGTTTTCAGTAATCCGTTGGTGATGCAGGCAGCATAGTCTTAAAAGAGACAAATCAACTTTCCTTGTGAGTACCTTTGAGCCACTTGACGAATGAAATGAAAACAATCAGCCTTTGTGTTTACTTTTTCAAGGAAGAACGACCCAAAAAGGCTCAAATCAAGAGTTTTGAGTGTTCATCGATTGCATTCCTTCATGCCAGTACAGCCATACAGCAGAAACTGAAAAATTCTCTGAAGGTCTATCCAAATGAAAGAAGCAATAGACACAGTAAACCGTCACTAAACCCGTGTATTTTGAGTGAGTAGTTCTACAAAAAACGAATAAACGAGTGGCAACGGGCCGGGCCTCGTGGCACTTTTCGCCACGAGCTTCATTCCAAAATGCATATAGCAATCCGTCAAATCAATTAAGGCTGCTGTCACTCTTACCATGCCATCACCATCACAGATATCAATGAGCTTTACCTGGTGATAAATGCGGTGACGGCTATCGGGCCATCGTCCATCTTACTATTTTTGCGTGTTTGTAAACTACAACCTGACGCCTTTGAAATACAAACGTTTCCCCACATTGCAAATCATTGATGGTTTTTCTTGGCATTTTCGGTCGTTAATTCAAAGTAGTGTTTGCTACTTCTTCAGCAGTCCTTAACAAGAATTACAAAAATGGCTGAATGTAGTTTGGCTGGCGACATTTATCATTCTGTCTACTAGATGATATGGTTTCTATTGTCATTTAACTTGGTAAGGAATAAACAATAGTGTGCGGTGGCAAGTGCCATGGATAGAAAGCATAATGGAATGGCAGCAATGACACTGTGGACATTGGAATTTTCACTTCTTCAAAAGACACTGAAGGGGAAATAGCTCACATTCCTTCGGTCACCAACACACCCTAAACACGTTGAAGTGTGCAGAAAACGGTGTCGACACTGTCGACACTGACATGCTCTCCTGTGATGTGATGTATGAGCTTAGGTTAAACTTGAGCGCGACACACTCACTCTATCACCACAAATTCACATCCATAGTCACCTAATGTTGTCGCAATAACCGTTTGTCAAAATCATCAGGGTGGAGAGCCGTCGCACCTCAGCTCAAATAATGTATGGGGAGGACAAAAATAAAACGAACTGTGCTCCGAAATTGCTTTCGAAAATCTAATATCTTAATAAGATACAGTATCATAATACGATTATGACAAAGTAACGCGTGCAACAAAGGTCCCGAAGACTATTTACATAGTGAACATACAAAATTATAATAATAGTCAGATCATACAATATTTTTAATGACTGCATGGACACATTCAAAAATGCTATCAAACCGGTCAGAACAGTCAGACGAATCAGAAAGTCAAAATTATGTGTTGAACAAGAATCATGCAAAGTCGTACACATCAAGTGCTTATACACAATGAATTTTTTTAATATGATGGCCTTAAGTCTCGTATACAACCAAAACCGGGCGGTCTTTGTTGTTCCGGAATGCGCAGTCATCACCTCAGCACGCAAGAAACAGACTTTGTGTAGACTCAACAATCGACCGACCCGATGAAAATGCGTGGATATAGCGACGATAACTAACGGCCGAGGCGATGCAGATGTAAAGACCCAAAGCTAATGTCTTAGGATGTGGAGCCATTTATAATAATGGGTTAATCAGACGGGTCCTGGGCACAATCAGCTTGCCAAATGCAAACTACTCAATTATACTTTCGAAGCAAGTTGGAACTGGCTTTATGCACACAGCCTCCAGACTCAAATCACCATCGATTCAGGAAAGTTTTGGGTGAGAGCACACACACAAGTCTTCTTGAGGTTATCAGAGCGTTTCATCTTAATTGACAGGTCGAACTTTGGCCGAAGCACATGGAACAGAGACCACCAACCTTTCAGATTTAAGAACTGCAGCTCAAAGTTCATAGAGATGACAGACGTTTGGGTTAGTCTCAAAATTATGCATACAAAATAATAAGGATATTTCCAATTAAGTTCAAAAATCATGGCCTGCGCTAATAATTATTATATTGTATGTATTTATAAAAGCTATATGTATGAATCCAACAACATAATAAGAAAAACGCGGATGAAAACACCTTGAGCAGTAGATAAAGATGTGTTGTGTAGAAGGATGGATTAAGATTGAAAGAGATTGCAGTCGTAAGTGCCTCCAGAGGAAGACGGCCGGTGACGGTGACGAGCTCTTTTGGGGTTGAAGCACTATAGCTTTTTTAGAAACTCAATATTGCAACAGTGCAATGTTGCAGAGACCGTAGATAAGGAAAGCTGACACAGGTAAAGATAGGAGTTGAGCTTATATTACGTGTGTTCCTTCTGCAATGTGATTCAAGAGGAAACCACAGGAAAGAAGATTTTTCACGTCTGAAATTTTCATTTTTCAACCTCCTTCTCATTCTTCTTGCTGTCTTCCTAAGGCCACATATCCTATCTTGAACTTTGCTCGTGGCAGAACCCACACTCAGCAACACCATGCAATATGCACTAGAAGCAATCCCAAATAAACAGGAAGGACGGAACGAGGAAAATAGCAGCAGAGAAGAAGTCTTCACCTCCCACATCTCGCCACATTAGGCTTCCGATGCACTCTCTTTTATGTACAATTCATGTGACCCTGCCTCTCCTGTTGTCTGTCGTATATTTTCACTTGGCCCTTCGCTCCCTTTTACCATTCCTATCTTCTATTTCCTTTTCACATTTTCCAGCCTCTTTTTTTCTTACCTGTCCTGAACTTGAAGTTCATATTGCTTCTGCTTTGCCCAAAGGCTTGTCCCTGTCCAATCCAAATTATTTCCCCTTTATCACACCCATAATAGTAGGAAGCTGCCACTTTCCCCTTCATCCAAGAGCGAACTTTCACTTTTCAAATTCTCACAGTAGAAAAAGAAGAAGAACACATTCAAAGAATCATCATAATTTCTCAAATTACAGTTTGGATCTGCAAAAACCTTAAAGAAAAGGGGGGACACGTGACACGATGAGTCTCAGAGGGTCGATGGCTCGTTGTCAGTATGGAACATCAAAGACTACACATTGTAGCGAACGGTTCAAATTCATTTGAAGCTCCAAATAGAATTTTAAATGAAAGGTAATATAGGGTCATAGCATAGGATGTGAAGCCCAAACCCTCTTTCCTGAATGCAATTCCCATGAATGATACTACTAATAAAACATTTGAACATAAAACGTCTAAAACACTATATTCAAAATTATTTTGATGTTATTTTGTAGACACACTTGTTTTTATATTACGTCATAAGTATAAGCATAACCAAATAACTAACAGCGACAAAATGTGTAGCCTTCTGCCGTGGAGGTGGATTTCACATAAATATTTATAACGTATAATAATAATAATAACATTATCTGATATTAATTGAACTACTAATGAATCAATTCTTGTATTCATATAACATTACCTAACATTTTCAAACGACTAGATAATTTCGTTTTCCTTGAAAATCTTGCAAGTTTATTTTTTACCAAGCATTCTCGATTCTCGGCTTTCCCGGCCACGTGAAACCTTTGTTGATATTGATATTCGATTTCAAGAACGCTTCCTTGCTTTCACTGTCCTCATCAGACTAGAAAGCAGAAGTGCATAGGACATAGGACCATCGCAACCTTGAAGATAAGAACGACGATAAACGAGATCTTAAACAACATCTACATAATTAACAACCGGCTTCTTATGGATGATAATTATGATGACGGAGTCATAGATTTCAGAAGGTCGCGATTAAGCGTTCTGTTAGTATAGACTGTCTTATATGATTGTGCAAATTATTATTTTGTAGATCTTGTCGCAGTCACACACACTGAATTGCAAGTTCAGAAAATATAGGTTGAGTCGTTGAGTGTTCCTTCCCAGAAATCATGGTGACATGGAATATATCTCACATTGATGCTTTTAAAAAATCGCTTTTCGGGTTCCTTTCTTAACCCATGACCCATACGTGTATTGGAAATCTTACGAGGAAATTCCACTAACACAGCTGTCATGTGTTAAAGGTTGTGGACATTTAATAGAGTGAAGACCAGTGATGACCTCAGTTAGGTTGACACAGTCCATAACTCACATCTCCCAGAAAAAGTGTCGTCCCTACAATCGGTTTATTTCGCAATGGTTGTGTGATATGTGACAATATAGTGCTGTTTGTGACACTTCATTTTTATAATTTGACACTGCAGCAACAAACGACCACAAACGTCCATCATAGTATAAAATGTAATCCCATTTTCTCCAATTTTATAATACTGGCCTGAAACACATTTCAAATGTGTGCTTATTCAATTTAGCGACAGAGGAACACAGAACATGTGACACTGAAACTGACGCACACAGAGCTACATTATTAATTGTGTTACATTTGATTGCCCTATGCAATCAATCACACGATGCCCAAACTCCAAACTGGTTCGCAAATGCGAGGTGGACAATCAATTAATAATCTGTCATGTTTTTAGTTTTCGGTCTATAGACTACAAAAATAGCATTTCTGCTGGATCAAGTTGAACTTGTCTGTACATTTTTCATCGACGGAGATTTGTAAACCAACATTTTTTGATGACGGCGATGGTAACCAAAAAATCAATACGGGACGGAAGGTTTGCCCGGGTGGTTTACCGATGCTCCCTGGCGTACGCAATTAGGACACGGGAAACCACACGTTAGTAGTCAAAGAGAAACCAAGTTTGACACACGACATCGACAACTCCTTTCCTCTGCAAAAGGAAAACCTGTTTACTATTGCTGTATTTACTTCGCATTTGCAAACTTCTACATGTATGTCATCGTCGAGAGCTAGCGCAATATAACAAAGTCGTTAGGTCGTTGAGCCTTCCACACACACACACGGCCTGGCTTCTTTTTTGCAAAGATCTAAACAAATTGAGAAGTAGAAGAGGTACACATGGAATGGCCTTTGTGCTGTCGGTCTATTTGCATAAAGCGGACGAATTCTCTGTGTCACAGGAGTGCATCGACTTTTTTGCTTTCTAAAAGTCCTAGTCTTCAAACCACACACTGGAGTCAAAGAGAAAGTCAAAGTCAACGAGGGAACAAAGCAGAAAGCATCCGTACAATTTTTTGACTTCCTGAATTCCTAATTTTTTTCTCGCTTTCACAAATACTGCCGAAATTTTAATGCAACCCTTCCCTTCATAAACGTCCTTTGAATAAACTTCGCTGTAGTAATACACAATCGCAAATATGAAAAACGCATTTCCAAAGATTGGAATACTTAATGATTAAACACGTTTTTTACCTTCTCATTCATTTTGGCTTTTCCTACAAACTATCTTTCTGATATTACAAATTATTTGTTCTTCATTTGTCATTTCTCATTCTGTCCGTTCCATGGAATGAAAATTATACAAGCATGACTTATAAATCCAAATTTCTGAACTATAAGAGACTGCGTGTCAGCAACACATTGCAATGTCACAACAGAATTGAAGTAGAGATCAAATGCATTAAACTTGTCAAAATGACCCATTAGAATTTGCAATGACGATAAACTGTGGTAGCTCTGCCTAGAGGAAAGTAATGCAGTAATCACAACTTGCACTTTATTGGCCCTTAGCATTAGGTTTTAATGCTTTTCAAACTACAGGATTACAGTCGAAATTACATTTACTACTCAAATGGATCAACGAACTATAATCCATTAATTCCTTTTGCCTTTTGCTACCTACGTAAGCCGTAGAACGGTAGAATGCAAAAGAGTATTGTAATTGCACACGCACTGTAAAATGCATATAATCAAAAAATATGTTTTCTTTAGTCTTAATTCTAGATCAAGCTAGTTCACATCAATAAAAAAAATAAAAATTAATAACGTTGAAATTGACAGCATTTCGCTATCAAAAACATAAATTCAAAGTTTGACATTACTGTATAATTATTAACAGAGACAAGACTGAGCGCTTACAAGATTCCATCATGGAGTCAATCTGGGTTCTGGGGCTGCTAAAATATCCCGGTATCTTATAGTGTTATAGTCACACCGGAAAATTAGATCTGATCAAGATCCTGGTGCGGTGTCGGGGAAAGCACGTTGGCTGCACGCACGTCGTCACTAAATTTAACTTCAAATTCCGGTCTTTGCACCCCAAAATACTCAGAGTGCGTACAAACAGCCAATAATCTCAAAAGCCTTCTTATATAGCGGAACTACAGCACCTGACCAGCAAGTATAGCTTCAGCAACGCATAAAATCTCACTTGAATTCCCTGTCCACGGCATTTTCCTATTCTGAAACTACAATACTATATGATTCAAATTTTCCTTTTCCGATTGCAGAACCGTTACTTTGATAGTCTGAAGTGCCACGGTCCATTTCCTTTTTGCTATTTTATTGCATCTAATAATGTAATCAGGCTTGAAAAAGTAACAAAAAATACCTTGGTTAAGCCATTATTTCAGCTACGGCAATGCGACTCATTGCACCCACTCGATATATTAAAATTTATACTGCAAAAGCTCATGCACACCCAGTTGCAGAAGAAAGCGTCACGCACCGCTTTGTCTCAGACCTTGTCGCGATATTCAATTAAAATTATAACGACGGATTTATTTACCAAGGAAAACAAGGGGATTGAGTAAGTAATTATATGAAATAATAGCAACTTGCTTTTATTGCATAAACATTATTAGTTGGTAGGTTATACAGTTTTCGATGTGCTGAAACAAAAAGGTTGCCTCTCGTTGGCCAATACTCAATCAGATGCGTAGAACGGACGACAACATAGTTCACTCAGCTTATTCAACGAGAAAGGTCAGGCAAGTGGAAGACATTGTGTCATCGACAGGCTTCGAATTGAACAGACATTATACGAGAAATCTATATGTTTCACATGAATATATGAAGAAGGCAGTCGCAGAGCATGGTTTTATGTACTCAAAGAGTATTGTTTCTCCGTTTCATTTACGGAAGGAGAGTGACAACGAGAAGAGATAAAGTACTGACTTCAGTCAGCGTAATAACACAGTTGCCCATACGCTTGTACGTACGTTGTACCTATAATGCAAAGGTTTATAAGAGAACGGTGAACGTGAAATGCACTGGAAATGGACTGCCGTGCGCGGGTGTACGAAACTAAAACAGCCGAATATAGTATTTCTTCGTTTCCTTTTTGTGAGGAACAAGAGAAACGCTTTCTGTGTGAGTCGTTTGGTCTTTTTCAATGAAAGACAGTGGACACAATATACGAACGCCGCCATCGAGGGCGAAATGACAAGGCGTCAACCAAATTGGATTGCATTACAGTGTTTCTAGAGCTTTTGTCTTCACTTCATTTGCCGTAGAGCCTTATTGAGTTCCCACACCGGGAAAGACCACGTGCCAGAATGTCCAAGTCTGGAGAACTGAAAAGCGATACAAGGTAAAGCACGTTTCATTCATGGGTTCATGGATTCATTTTGTTTAGCTTGATGCATATTTCCTACACTTGTGCTTTTCATATTACGAAAAAAGTCATTAATTTGCAAGTGACTCCATACCTGCTGAGGCATCCATCCGGTGCTTCCTTTTGTTGCAATTTGCATTCGATATAATAAAAAGGAATTTAATACGCTAGGATTCACCACGTGGAAAAGAATTTATTATTGAATGACAGTGAGGCACGACGGCACGAGTTTGCAACAGCCTTTGAAGGCTGTCGTTGTCACCCTCCTGTCGTTCAAAAGAAAGGGGTCGACAAAACCTGTCATTCATGATTCCTTCGTCACTCTTCTCCCTATCTTAGTACAACTGTTAATTTCTTCCTCGTACGTTTTTTTCTTGACTCATTTTTATTTTAAATAAAGCATCGTATGCTCCCCTTCAGAACACTCAAGAAAAGACGGTTGGTCCGTAGTGGTAAAGAGGCATGGACCACACAAAAAAAACATTCCATATGCTCACAACGAAGCGGAAAAAGAGGCAAAGCAAAAGGTAAATGATGTGCTATGCATGCCGATCGAGCTGCGCTTCTCCTTGGAATTTCTCTAGCGTAGAAAAGAAGGCGTTTTCGTTTCTCTCTCTTCCGGAGAAAGTCATTGGCTTTTCTCTTACCTATAGTTATCCTAATGAGCCGACTTTCATTCTTTGGCACATCTCCGGTCTTCTATCTTCTTTCCTTATCTCCATCTCTACTTCCTTCCAATTTCTCACATTCACTTTACCACACGTACGACGATGATTTTCTCTTCAGAGAGAAAAAGAAAAAACAGTTGGTCTCAAATGGGTTTCCTGTGTTCATTCCTGCCCCAATTATTGCTTTCTAAATAAAAATATTTGGCTCCAACCCTTTTGTTCCAGGCATAATGGGCGGTCTTACCATCTTCACTCGTAAACTAGAACTATTAAAAGTCTTCCCATAAATCACAAATAATTGCCCTGCAAATCCGTACATTATTTATGATCCCCCATTAATTTCTGCACAAATGTTTTCCCAACTGAAAAACGAAAGAAAATTTTTACCAGCAAAGTACCTGTGTACCTAAGTCACATTCTATTGTCTGCATAATACAGCTAGAGCTAGCTTTTACACAAAACCAAACTGAAAATATTCTTTCAATTTCCTTTTATTTCGCAACTACGACCACATAAAAACCGCCAAGTATTTACTAAAATAATGGTAAACCATGTTCAAAGTTACGTCCACCGTTCAATGGTACAACGTAGAATACGTACATCGAACTTTTACGAACACCCGACAAGACGAGAGACGAGACAAAGTGCAACAGCCCAAGGCACCAAAGTCAGGAAACTTCAATTTCCTCCTTAAATAATGACAATGTCTCTACGACGAAGCCAATTTAGTTGCACTGCTTTAGGTATTATCCTCTCCAATTTCTTCCTTGCCAATAAACAAACTACTATATACGACTCAGATTTCCGTATTTCGGATCTCAGGATGACAATGTATTCCTTCCGGTACCTTGAAACAAACTTGCCTCCTACAACCATAAACTGAGCAAAAATCCTGCTTTCCTTTTAACCCGTCACTACACCACAAATACGCTGCTTTACCAACCAAGGAAACAGATGTAACCACCGTTGACGTTCCGTCGTCTTTGTCAAATCAGGCAACAATACAACACGAGCAAGCCAGACTGATGTATCCAATTGTAAAATCGATAGGAATGCCTAAGGTAAAGTTTACGTCGCAGCACCGACTGCCGCACAGACATTACTGAAGGGAAAAGTAGCCTTTTTCGGTATCGGTACATGCCTTTTCTGGAGCATTACAAAGAACTGGAGACTGGCAGACAGCAGAAAAGCTACCACAAATCGTACATGCTTTTATAGCTTTTATTGTTAGTAAAGACGTACATTTTATCCGGTTACAATCCCCCAAAACAAAATTTTATGCTTCCTTCCTCTTCAACCGAAATGATAGATTTATGCTGTGATTTTATATGTTCAAGACTGTTCAAGATTTGAATTAAGTTGTGCGTTTATCTCAGAACATCCCAAACACACGTTCGAAATAGCATATATTATCATACAGAATACCTAAAAGTACGTGAAAATGGCGAACGTATAGAGTAAAAATTTCAAATTAATTCATCTTTGCAACTCAATAACATACATTTTCGGGAAATCCGTGTATAGACTTTTTCTTGTCATAATCATAAATGAACCACGAGTAAGAAGTAAGCTATTTCTACAAAAAACTGGAACATTCTAGAATATACGAGATGGAGAAAATAAACAGACGGAACTGCAGTTCGTCCAAAAATGGTGTGCGCTGTCTGTCCACGTTGTGCAACGGACATCATCCAATCTTGTCACATATCATAACACAACATTGCGTTATCGTAACGATAATATTCGTAACTCCAGGAGGAGTCTGGCAGAGCCGTCCTCATTTCTCTTTGAGTCCATATGAAGCTGACAAAATCCAGAAAATAAAGCTGTCCCAAAATCCCCCGGAAAAGTAGTGAGATTCTCAGTGACTTTTTCGCATCAAGAAAAATCTTTTCAACACCTGTTCGTCTGTCTACACTTACAAGAATCCTGACTTTCCTGACGTACGTCCGTATACGTCCAATGTGAGCTCTTAGCTAATAGCAAAAGAAAGGTGGAATGTTTGCCGTTACGACGATAGAACGTAACACAACACTTTTAGGCTCAGGAAAGTCAAAATATTGGCAAATCTCTAAAAGTCACTAAAATGTGAGCTCATTTGCTAATAGCAAAAGAAAGGTGGAATGTTTGCCGTTACGACGATAGAACGTAACACAACACTTTTAGGCTCAGGAAAGTCAAAATATTGGCAAATCTCTAAAAGTCACTAAAACCAACTGCAAAGACAGCAGCCAACAGCTTGTTTCACTAGACTTGTACGATATGATATGAATATAAGCAATATTGCCATATAAAACCCGCCAGCTTTGATAAGACTTACATCATTGTCAACGGCAGTATATCTGAACATGGAATTCTGCCCGGAACGTTAGCCTAAGACTATATGTGACTTTCTCTGACAAAATTTCAGATGAATCCCTTTTTGTCTTCGTCCATCCGCAGGATAACAGGCTACAAAACTACCAGTACATTCTCCTTCACTACTTGTAGCATCCATTCAACCAAGTCATTCAGATACTGTGTGGTATGCACACTTTGTATTTATGCCATAGAGTTTCTCTTCCAGAGCTCAATTTCTGGATTTACTTCCCTCTCTTGCTCTACAATTCCTCACGGCACATACTTTTGAAAATGTGAAGACTTGTCTTCGCCGTATCTCAAAACGGGCCAGCCATCCCGGAGGGAAATGGGTAATGTCTATTGTCTCTATTCTTTACCTGCTACATGTGAATTCATAAAACCTCGTTTTTTATCAAAGTATGAGCTACCCAGCTACCTGAAGGAAAAAAGAATTTTCACTTCATTTGCCCGCATTTTTTTGGTTATCTTTTCACTGTTTCTACTCCTTCCAAGAGTAGTGGAAGACGCACATCATCTGCAGAATCCGCACCTTCGTGCGCCTTTGTAGTAAATATATCTGTTCCTTGAATAAATGAACCTCTTGTGTAACGTCATATAGTAGAACGCGTCGAGTCCTGCCAACGACTGTCTCTGTCTAACTTATCTGAATGTACGCAACGTAAAGAAATGAATAAAAAATACCCTTCAAGACACTCCTTGTAAGGACACATGAGCTGAAAATGCATAATATTCCAGTCTGCTTCGCACACATCTCTCGAATTAGTCAAGGGTCATTAAGTTTTACGTGGTTTGTTTGTTGTTGTAGGTGTGAAAGGATGAAACTGGCCTTCCACTCACAGCTCGACAGTGCAATAATGCAATGCTTTACTAGAAAAATTCGAATGAAAAGTTTGCATTTGTTTTCTCTCAGTTGAGAATTCCAAATTAATTTCGACAGAATATTTGTACAAAACCTAAAACTCTAATGCTGTGAAAAAGGTGGACATTATCAAGTAAATCTATTTTTAGTAGTATCATTGACAAAACAAGGTCAAGTCAATGTAACCGAACTCGTCACCAGCAGTTACGTTAATGAACGCCTTTTCATTTTCATACCCATACGGAGTTTATGAAATGGGTTGAGCTAATCATATGGGCCGATTGCACGATTACTGAGAAGAGAAGACAGTAGCATTCCTCTTTGAGCAGACATTTCCCTGTTACAGGGACAACATAAATTACTGATGGACGACGCGATGACAAAGGCTTGACCGAGTACAACGTTTTAATTAAGAAATCCTAATATGGAGATATGGACGACACTCTACTTAATCGATAAGTTTGATGTGTCACAAATTGTGAGACGTCTCACAATTTTAACGTTCTTATTAATGTATAGCGCTAATTAAAAGGACTTTCCATATTATAAGTTTACCAATAGACTTCATTGTTAAAAGTCGTTGATCTGCGTGTGAGAATGAAAGTTGCTTGAAGTATCTGTCACCTCGTCATTTGTGCCCCTATCACGAAATTAATGGATACATAAGGTTAGAGTGGATTGTGTATGCCTACAACTTTGCTTCGTACACCTTATTATAAAAGAAAAGACCACTACAATTTCTAAAACATTAGTATTTTGATAGACTCTATTCTGCAATCTTTTACTTTTAACATGTCAACTGTCAACATAAACCATGAATTTTTTAGCGGGATACGCAGAAAGTGTAGTACAAAGGAACGGACTAATCTAAAGATGATGTTAGCGTTAAATTGTATAAGAAACAAAGGCAGCTTTTGCTTTTTCCTTAAGGGCATGACTGCAAATGTTGAACAATGTTGTTTAGCTCATGAAGAAAGACCCTGTGGACTTCTTAATCTCACTTGAGACGTTGTCTGGTATTCTTCCATGGAAAACTATGGAAAAACGAGCAGTACATCAACAACTACATCTTCCGTGCGTCATCGTCCATTTAAACAAAAGTAAAAGTTGGACGACAAGAGAACAAGAATACAACAGAAGAACAGAACAGAAGAGTCTCGTAATGTGACTTAATTATTTAGAGGTCTTTACATTAGACGTTGAAAACACATACAAGAAGTAAGGTTTCATTTTGCTCCTTTTTTGGTTGCTGTTCCAAACACAAGTCGACGAGGCTGCTTGGCGACGCAACGTTACTAAAAATCTAAATCATTTGATGCTCCCTAGATAAAAGGAATGTCACGAGGCCCATCAATCATTGATTCTCCTTTGCTCCTAACTGTTTTCCCTTTTTGCACAATGAACTTACTCTCCGACGAACGTAAACAGGCAATGACTTGCTCTAGGGAGATTAAAGTATTTACTTTATTTTCTAGCTATACAAACTTCTATTCATATTTCTCCTAAACCTCTTTTGTTGTCGTTACTGAAACTCTGCGTTGAACATGTTGAATACTATATAAAAACAGAAAACACAAATAGCAACGCTTACATTTCGTAACTTGATATTTGGGTATGTATGCGTATGTAAATAATCTTTATCAAAGCCTGCTAACTTTTTACTTCTTAGGTACATATTACAATAAAGAAATTGCATTTTGAAAATTATAAATATATACTATATTTCATTTAAGACGGTTTAATTCCAGAATAAATAAAGTTAATGTATTTCCTCATTGCATTCTCATATGGCATTAACAAATCAACGTAATGCTGAATTAAATGTAACATAATTTACTCATATGAGAACGAAACAACCGAACGCGAGAATGTAACAGAAATAAAGCTCATTCGTTAATTTCCGGAGAAAGAAAAAGTACGTAAATGAAAGGGTTTAATTTCCTTTCAAGTAGTTGGAACATTTTTGTCACCGTTTTGTTGCATAGCATAAAGCATGTACTCATAAATTGGATTTTTATTTTCTACGCAAAGAGTCGTTGCATTGCGTGCAAACGAACCGTCCTTCATTTCAGGTTTTACAATCACGAATGAGCATCAGTTTTTTGATGTTGTAACAAGAAAGAAATAACAAATGGATTTTTGATATTGGATCAAGTAATTTTTAAAAAATAATATATATCCAAAGTAGGAGTTTGATAGTCATTTATAACGAGGCGTAGGAAACAAGGCATGTTCTTCCGTCCTGACTGACACGGGCAGAGAGCAATTTGTTTCCTATGGGTGTTCCATGTTGGAACCCAGGAAGGGATTTTAATGTAACGTGGATATGCGTGTGGTTTATTACTATTAAGTAATTTGGTGGAAAGTGTGATGAGAACAAAAGCATGAGACCACGAGAGCGTTCAACCTTCAAAATATATAGGTTTTGCTTTCACTGCCTCTGAATTTACAGGATGGTTTTTTGTACGTTTTATATTTCGGTTAAGTTTTGCTTTCACCACTGCACTTTGTGGTGCTTTGTTGGCTGAAGTTCTTCGATCCAACTATGACCTGAAGCCATACAGAACAACAAAGGCTATTGAAATTCAAACGCATACGTTCCATCTGTGTTCTGCGCCCGATGAAATTCCGTAACACTTCATATCACATCGTAGTGTTTAATCAAAAGAGCAAGGCTGTAGCTGCAGTAGTACTATGGTTTGGCTTGATTCAGCACAGAAAATAGAGAGAGCTTTATATAATACTTTGCTTAGGCTTTGATTCGAGTCTCTGCTAACCTTCAGAGAAACAAAACCAGCCATCGCTGTACCGAATCCATCCTTTTGGAATACTTTCTTCTCGTAACTCAAAGTCAAAAGAACTCGAGAGAACGACTGTAACAAGTCAAATGTTGCTGTGTGCACCCATCTTCACTAGCTTTGGGAATGGAGGTCTAAAACCTCTGATTTCTTTCCAGCAGAAAATGTAAAATGAAAAAATGGCACGTTATAATCAAGCCAACAGATCTAAAAGACGAAAAGAGAACTTTTGTCTTTTTAATTTCCCGTGATTTTCTGGCAAGCCGTTTTCTGACTTCCCCCTCTTTTCATCCAGACATAGAACAGAGCACAAAAAGAACGTGATACTTCTGTGCAGTGTAGTCTCGGGAAACAATGGATGAAAAAACGGGAACTGGAATGTCTACCCAATAATAAAATCGAAGATTGTCGAAAAATTACTACGGTTTAATGTTGACCTCACAAGGAATCACTTATACCATCACTTCCCCACTCTGAAACAAAACGCATCCACTTGACTTTCATTTTCCGCATTTGAATTTGAGAACTTATAAGCATTATAGGAAGCATTATGTAATATATCCGTGACTTCTAAAAAAAGGGTGTCATACCAGCAGCGTCTGCAATATTTCAAGCTGTCATCACCTGCCACAAAAATGACGGAACTGACACTCTAGTCTACGTTCAGAACAAAGTCAAGTCAGAAAGGGGAAGGGTGAAACTCCGAGAAAAAATATACATTTAGTTTTCATGCTGGCTTTCGTTTACAATTTAAAATGAGTGATTGTATTGCTTTACTAAGTATGAGGAAGAAAAACAAGACAAGAAGTAATTTCCATCTGTATAACAGATGCAACTTTCGACGAGGTGTACGTGGTTTGAAAGATACGTTTTCATAATTGAATATCTAACTGTCAACAAATTCATACTAGGGAATTTCTAGTTTCAACATTCTTCTTAATGTGCACTTGCGAGGACGCAAAAACTCGTGCTCTGTTTTAACTTTGTTTTGATGCAACTTTATAACTTTTGTATAAAGTTTGTCCGCTGCGATCCTGCGACCCACGTTGCCTCGAACCTCGAACGTTCACATTGTTTTATAATTTTCCAAGACAGTTTCAGTTTCAAGGTTTTTCAAACGCCGGGTTTTAACGAGTTACGGAAACTCAAAGTAACAGCAATATAGATATAGAGACAGTGACATAAAAATTCATTCAGTTTGTTTTCTTTGCATTGCCATTAATACACGGAAACGACTATTACATTGATTAGAATTACACTCGGATTTAAATGAAATGCTTATAGCATTCAAAATCTGATGACCTCCTGAAGCGTACATCGTATCTACTATATGCAGAATGCCCACGTCTGAAGTGAAAACACTTTGTCTCAATCGACTGATGATCGAGATTTATTGAAATCATCTCACGCTTGAATACCCTTCACTCACGTCATTAGATGACCGATGAAGCATTATGAATTGGAAATCAAGAAATCACAAGTGTCTCACATGCGCATGATAAATCGACTAGTCGTCCATTTCTTCTGTCATTAACAAGATGAGCAAGCAAGATAAGCCTCAGTGCGGTTTCTTCCACAGAGATATACAGATTACACATGCCCAAAGATGTATTTCATATTGGAAACAGAATCTCCCTTTTTTGCCGCCTGTTTGCGCCCTGACAGTCATAATAGAATAGACAATAGTGATCATCACAGCACAAAGCTTTGTGAGCCCTGATAAGTTTTTAATGAGTGATTGCGCTCGCTTCTTCCGTCTCTTGAGAAGAAATCTACAAAACCAGTTTGCTCTGGCGTCGTGATGAAACGTGACAGTAGAATCTTGTAAAACGCACGTCATTACATGATGCAGTGTGAAGCAAAAATATGCTCGATTACGCACACAATGACAATTAGGAGTGACTGTGCAATCCTTCGTTTCAATATTGAACAGTGAACAAAACGCACATCATTACATGATGCAGTGTGAAGCAAAAATATGCTCGATTACGCACACAATGACAATTAGGAGTGACTGTGCAATCCTTCGTTTCAATATTGAACAGTGAACAAAAAAGTGAATTTTCGATATTTTAAAAGGTACCATAAAAACAACTGTATTCCAAATTTAGATCTTTAACTATTATGTTGACAAATGACAATGTTCATAAACTTGAAACATGAAAGTTAGTACTACATATACTATATACATGGCCGCTGGCCAGTGGCCACTAAAATTCAATTATAGTTCAGTGTTTAGTTTAATAAGCCAACGGGCTACCCAGAGAAATCTGTGAAGTACGAGTTTCTTAATATTATCACAACTTATAAGATACAAAAAGGAACGCAATCAAGTCAATACAACGAAAGTAAGCTGCTCCGACAGTATGTACGACTAGCAAATCCATTATATAAATTATTGTTTTTTGTCGTTTACATATATGCAACTACGCTCCTCCTTCCAATTTTGCATTTTGTGCTTTACGAAACAACACATCATTGAATATATTTTCTGTTTTGCTCCTTGTTGTTGAAAATGAAGTTTTTTTTGTAAGATATAACTGAAGGTTTAATGGCAAATGGTTTGAATGCGCTGCGTATTGAAACACAAAAGGACATCAAGAAAATGCAATGGAAGCATGAATGAGGAATACAAGTTCGGTCACTTTTTCTTACGGCTTGCAATAAAGAACACTGCTATTGCTTTTGCTATGTGTAATTTTTACGCAAAACAACAGCTTAAACTTCAGATAATAAATTCTAATGATCTTCCACTGAACGTCGCAGGAGCTACTATACTTGTATAAATAATGACGACTGGAATTCTAACACAACACATTTTACACGTTTATTTGGTGAATGCATGTGACGAGTCCGACACATCATGTATGTTGTATATTTACAGACTCCACAGCTTGATACTTACAAGTGACGAAACAAGTTCGCATTCTCATGCTTTCTGAAATGTATCAACCTTAATCAGATGGAAAAATTGCAAAACTACAAAGATAAAAGCCAGAAATTGAACTTGCAAAAAAATAATTACAAATACTTATGTTGTACTGCTGTACTGTTGTATTGTTCTACTAGTTGTACATCCATTTCGTAATACTTTTCCATACTGCGAATATTCTAAGTTAATCCTTCGATTTGACGCTTAAACGCGCCGAACATGAACAAAATGCAAAAACACAAAGATCGGAGAGAGATAGTGGGATAGGCCAAGCGGGGTTTGCTTCACTTTGCAAAACCATATTCCGACTTGTCAGAGAAATTAACACAACTTGTCACAAGGACAGATTGTAATCTAAAATGACCTCGTGCACTGCTTGTATGTGCCCTTTCCCCCAAATGTAATTCATCTTTTTTGCTAGTAGTGATGTGGAGTCCAAGTGGAAATGAAGTCTGGGCTAGTGCGTGCACGACGAACCACCACGACTGACTCTGACTTCTTCTCCAGAATACACTCCAGACTCCAGAACTCGCCTCGTGCATAAACGAACCGTAAAGGCAAAGGCAAACTCAAGTGTCAATCTGTTGGAGTAACCATCTGTTTCCCGCTCTTATGGATAAACTTGGGAAAATCTCGACTGGATGAACTAGTGGCTTCACGACCCGCATTCATGAGATTCCACATCATTTCTTTCTGTCCACTGCGTATTCGTCAGGACAAACCACTGAACAAAAACTGACTTTGCATTCTTTCTCCGGTCGCAGTAAAAATGCTTGAACTTAGAACTTCCTATCCAATCCATAGTCTACATTTACGTTTCATTCAATATCTACCCAACCCATACACTGTAAGACGGTCCCACGTCCCACTGGACTTTCTTAAATTGTTCTGGTGAATGTACAAACGACGCGTCAGCGTCATCATATTTCCCCTTTTATACATCTCTCCTTATTTGCTGAATTGCGGAATGGCGCTCGTGTGACATTCAATTTCAAGACAACTTTGCAAATGAAACTGTAGGAAACTGATGCAGCTTAAGCCTAAAATTGTCGAATGGAATGAAGGAAACTAGTACTTGTTTTTTAAGCTTTCCATAATGAACAAAATCTGCATAAAAGTATAATAATTCGGAATACGAAATCCTTGTTTTTAAGCTCGTCAGGATTAGTCACTCCAAAAGGATTACGACGAAGAGAAAACTCTCGCATCGTAAACTTGTCTGCAAGAAATCATACTGTGAATGATTAAGGCTTTCCGGCATTGTTGAAGAACAGGGTAATGTATAATTTAACCCTTGTCGAAAGGTCACCTAAAGGCACCAGCAACAACCATCAAAATCATTAAATTGATGGAATTAAACTCCAGAGTGCAGACCACTTGAGCCCTCACCTCACGAAGGGTACATGTACTTCATGTTTACCAGTCTGCTATATTATATAATATTATAGATCAAAAATCGCTGAATCCCTTCGGCACATTAGTTTGAGAAAGATTCCTACGTAAGATAAGGAGCTGATGGCAGACCACCTAAGTAATTTACACGAATTTATCTAAGGTGCTTATCAGTTGCCTCAAGAGAGGAAAAAGCGCCGAAAAACACAAAAAGTACAAATTAAC